>JAMZAV010019021.1:0-29978 GCA_024449915.1 Sweltsa coloradensis
GAACTTATGGCTATCAACGATACGTGGCATTTAGGTAATGATCCCAAAAAACTCTGGAAATATATCCACATCAGACAGGGAAGTTTGGCACCCGTTTAATACGTGTCCAATTGCGCAAAAATCTCAGGCCCTGTGGAATTCGTGAATGCATTTAACACTTAATTCCGTGATAATTTCTCTTCACTTCACCAAAATTCTCTCCCAACATTCTCGGTCGCACAACATCTATTTCTTGTAATATTTTGGTTGTGTGAACTTGAATAGCTTGTCTATTAAGTATGCAGTGAACACATGCCTGGACAACAATGCAAAGAAGCAAGAGAAGTTTTTTTTGTATACTTTACGACTTACAACATCGAACGCACTTTCTCGTAGAGCTATACGCCTCGGACCAGCATCTAATCATATGTGCCACCGTGGAAGTCATAAAACCTAGGTCCTCGTAGAGCGGTACGCTTCAGAAAAGCGCCTTTTTCGTATGTGCCACCGCGGACGTCATAGAATTCACGTCCCCATAAAGCCATACGCTAAGGACCAGTGCCCTATTCGTATGTGCCACCAGAGTCAGAGAACCCAAGTCCCCGTAGAGCCATACGCTTCGGACCAGCGCCCTATTCGTATGAGCCACCGTGGACGTCATAGATCCAACATCCTCGTAGAGCCACACGCTTCGGACCATCGCCCTATTCGTATGTGCCACCACGGACGACTTATATTATTCGTAATATGCAAAACTTACTAATATAAGAGATGAAACTTTTAGACGTCTTTCTCTTCAACACTTACTGATCACCGACTCAGCTAGGGCTCGTCCAATGAACGTTGAGATTTCCTCGCTGGAAAGCTCCAGCAGTCTGCCACCCTTAGCAGGACACAGCATCGAGGCCTCCTTCCAGGTGACAGGGGTCGTAAATATTGCGAATCTGGTGTCGTCGTTGTCGTAGTACTCGACATTGGAGTTCGCCTCTACTGGTTCTGTGCAACAAGTAACACACCATATAACAACATTCTCTGTTATGTTTCTGAGTTTGTTATATTTAAGTTTGTTTTTGTGGGAAATCTTATTTTACTGAAATCTTTAAGGCTGTTCAACAAAAACCAAAATCCAAAATATGCATAAACAGTAGTTATAAAGTATAATCATTAATCACAGTGGTTTGAAAAGATCAAAATATATTTTCTTTGATTTTTGGTTAATGCATTTTTCCGGTATTGCTACTTTTTTGAACGATTTTTGGTGCTAAGTTTTGCTAAAAGTATACCATTTGGATGGCTGATATTTTATTTTGCAACACTTGTATAAGCTTCATGTGTTTGTCTGTCTGTCTGTCTGTCTGTCTATCTGTCTGGACGGAATCTTACAATCGATATTTCACCCACTTCTCAATGTCCAATCGAGTTGAAATTTTTTTTACATACGCATTCTTGATGACAATACATGAATCAATTAACAGATTAACTAAATAATCAATAGATTCATCATAATTATTAAATCAAAATTTTATGTTAATAGCTGGACGGAAACTTATAATCGATATTTCACCCTTTTCTCAATGCCCAACCGAGCTAAAAATTTTAACACTTACGTCTTGTTGATGAAAATAGATGAATCAATTAACAAATTCACTAGTAAATCAATTATTTCGTCACAATAAAATAATCAAACAAGGCAACACGTCCAGCGAGCACATATTAAATTACAACATTCGTTAAGACTAAAAAGTAAATAATAATATTTCATGCAAAAAAAAATATTTTTTTTAAAACAACACTTATATTTAAATGTATTAAAAAGTAAAGAATAAATTTCCGAACAACAAATTTTTGCCTTACTAGGGGAATAAAAGCGTTGGTCGATTTCCCTCCATGAACAACACAATTCCGTAATCTATGTCAATACAGTTAGCGCCCAACACAATTTAGCAGCCACATGATTGCAGCTTATCTCCAAGACTAGTGCCTCGAGGATGGCCCGTATAGTTGTTTGTGTGGTCGTACCTTCCTCCAAGATTGTTTTTGTCAATAGCAGACTGCACAACACATTACACCGTACTAGTCCGAACCAGTCTCCATTCGCACGTGATCACTTGATTCTTTGTTTGTTAAATTATGTATCCTTGGAAATTAACTCCTCCCGGAATTGAGCAGAAATACGCTTTTTACCTTTAACCCTTAAATCTAGACTACACCTTACCCAGGGTTAAAAAAAACTGTACTGGAATCTGGTCACCGCGGAATACCACTGATTTATAAAACTGGGCAGCTTCGCGAATGCCTTTCCAGTGGGGTTGGTTGATAAGTGAGTCCCATTCTGCTAACCCTACGCATGGTCGGAGATAAGTGAGTACCATTCTGGTTCCCCTCAATTAAGAATAGTCAGAGATATGTTAGTACCATTCTGCTAACCCTAAGCATGGTCGGAGATAGTTAAGTACCATTCTGCTAACCCTAAGAATGGCTGAAGATAGGTGAGTACCATTCTGCTAAAGCATGGTCGAAGTTAAGAAATTACCATTGTTTTACCCCTAAGCATGGTCGGAGATAGGTGAGTAACCCATAAGAATGGTCGGAGATAGGTGAGTCAAGTATTTTTCTTAATAAATGACTAGATACTTTCTTCCCGAGTTGAAGTTTTGGACCGAATGACGTGACTCACTTATTCAAATGGCAAAATCACATACATTGTTGTGTTTGAGACTTTTCTCCTTTTGTCCAAATAAAAAACATTTCATGTTTGTGCCTGTAAGTGCTATGGCCCAAAATGACTTGAACCCTTTCCCCTACCTCCCCATCAGCCCAGCAAAGATGTATAAGCTAATATTATTACAAATATAGAATATAATTAAACGAGGGAGCGGAGCGACTGAGTGTCTCCATTCAACTCAAACGGCTCTCATTCTGTGATTTCGTATGTCTGTCTGTCTGTACGTCGAAAATCAGCCGAACCATTGAAGAGATTTTCCTGAAATTTTAAACAGACATCCGGTACGAGTTTATTTTTTTATTTTTTTTATGAATATCAATTGGTAAATAAACTACTCTACTCTACTCTACTGTGAACTGTTAACAAAATCAGCTAGATCCATTGCAATTTAATAATTTAATTAATAAAAATGTGATTTAAAAATATCGAAAGCATCGTTTAGTAGCAGCTAGCGGAACGATAACTACGTGGCTGGCATGGCCCAGTTGTAAGCATTAAGCCTACCGCACGGAAAGTTGGGGTTCGATACCCGTTAGTTCGAGCTTACTTATATTTTTACACCCACCTATCATTTTTGAGGGGTGTTAAATGGGAAATGAAAATTAGGTGATTTTGTTTTATCTTTGAAATTTGTTAATGTTTCACGCTAATACTTTTTGAAAGCGATTCGCATTTAAAATGTTCAATTTAAATATGTTGGTAAACGACGAAGTCGTTGTTAAACGAGTGAGTGAGCCATGTGTTGAGTACCCGGTATTATTCCTCATACTGGGCTAAATCCAGCCTAAGGTATAGGGGAGGAAAGGGGATGTTCCCGGGTACTCAACACTTGGCTCACTCACTCGTTTAACTACGACTTTGGCGTTTCCCTAGTATTTATATGCATTAATTTTTGTTAATGTGAATATAGTTCCACACAAGTCTTTCCCAAGTGAGTTATTTAACCATTAATTGGCAAGCGCCAACGCAGCTTGGCGGGCGGTTGTCCTTGTGCGAACTGAATGAATTATGTTCC
Source organism: Sweltsa coloradensis (assembly GCA_024449915.1). Classification (NCBI taxonomy): domain Eukaryota; kingdom Metazoa; phylum Arthropoda; class Insecta; order Plecoptera; family Chloroperlidae; genus Sweltsa; species Sweltsa coloradensis. The sequence goes on from JAMZAV010019021.1 coordinate 3,720, forward strand.
TAATTGCCCGTTTTTCGGAGAGTGACTTGCCATATTTTCTCTGGTAAATAAATGACAATGAACTGTAATTTTCCCCTTAAATTCCAGGTAGGCGCCTTAGCAAAAATCAAAGCTCTTACCTGCAAACTTAGGATTTTCTTGCAATGTGAACGTGGAAGCGAACACAATTATACAAGTTACACTGTAAATCAGCTTCATCATCGCTGCTTCTCTACAAGGCTGGTGCCTCGACGATGGCCCGTGTAGATGTTTGTGTGGTCGTACCAACCTCCAAGATTGTTTTCGTCAATAGCAGACTGCACAACACGTGACACGGTGTTTTTCCGAACCAGTCTCCATTCAGCACGAGATAACTTGATTCTTTGTTATTTAAACTAGGCTGCTTTGCAAGTGCTTATAAACGCATTGTACGCAACTACGCCATCTATTTTCGATCGCTTAACATAAACTTTTGTGTGCATATTGAGAAAAGTGGTAGTAATCTTCTTGTTATTTTTATTTTATGTCTTTTTATGACTATGGCCATACCTTATTTTCAATTATTGATTTAATTTTTTTATTTTTGTAGGCTTTGAGAACTCGCACGATACATGAAACAGTGACTTAAATCGAAAGAAGGGCTATGTATGAGATATTATTTAGTTATCTATCGGAGTCTGAAAACGGAACAATAAAATGTTGATTTCCCTTCATGTATTATCCGAAAAGTACGATAGTACTGCACTTTGGACGCCAAACGTTGCACCTAAGCATGTTAAGTTCTCCCAAATCGAAGTGCACGATTTCAACAGCCATTTTTTTTCTTGAAACACGCACTAAATCATTACGAACTATTTGAATTTGTATAACTAACACCACAATACGCAACACAATGACATATCACTATGGACATAAGTTAAAACCATGATGAACAAAAATGTACTATGTAGGTATAAAGGGACAAGTCAGCATTTTTCTAAAAAAAAAAAAAAAGCTGTATCCTTTCTTCCCAAATCGAAGTTTGTGACTGAATGACTTCACTCATTAAGTCCATGGGCAGAAACACAAATAATGTTGTGTTTGTTCTTTTGTCCTTATGTCCAAATGAAAAAAGCATGTCCAGATTGGGTAAATCCAAAAATGGTCAAAAAATATTTGAACCCTTCTTTCGCCCAAGCAAAGATAATATATAAACTAATATTTATAACAATATAGAATATAATAGAACCAGTAAATGTCTCGCTATTCATCGATGACATATTTATTTATTTCGTTGTTTGACTGAAAAATATCATCAACCATTGAGTACCACTGCTACAAAACAACCCGATTTAATATATAACCGTACCACAAAAGTCATGTCCAAGTGAGTTCTTTAACCATATATTGCCAACGCAGCTAGGCAGCTATCCTAGTACAAAACACAATTTTTTTAAACTTAAAAAATATCAAAATAATTTTTAAGGTGACTTTTCAAGGTAGCTATGTTGTTGTTCGTCTATTTTCGCTATAGCGATTTCGGAAGAGGCACGGATGGTAAAGGACACCATGACAATGGAGCTTGACACCTTGATGCTGATAGGAAACAGCGGGAATCCAGGGAAGGTCGATTTTGCCCATTAAAGGGGTATGAGACGGGCATTGACTGCATAAAGAAGTGAGCGAACTTGGGATTTTATACCTGTTATGAACCCATTTCCAAGCTATTGTCGTCCAAATAATTTATTCATCGTACATTTTTTTAAATACTACAATTGGCTAATAACTTGGTTCAAATTATGTAGCTCAAATCATGAAATGCGTTTTTTTGGCCGAGTGCCTACGATCAAAACTGACCGAGATACGGATCATTGTTTTATTGAATGTAGATATTTGATATTGCTTACAATAACAACAATTTATCTATAAATCGGTCAGTTTTGATCGTAGACAATCGGCAAAAAAAGCATTTCTAAGCTCAGGCTACATATTTGAACCACGTTATTAATTAATTGAAATTCTACAAAAAAATGTCCGATGAATAAATTATTTTGATCACAATAGATTGGAAAAGGTTGTACGACAGGTACAAAACCATCAGCCTGCTGGGATCAGCGCTACCATAAATCTAGTTGACATCTTGTCAAGTGTAAACACTTGTAGGCGGTGTTCTAACAATGCGTCAATAGCAGTCAAAAGCCCTTCCGAAATCGCTATAGCGAAAATAGACGAACTATAACAACACTTGAAAATATTGGTACTCTTTCGGTTGGTATGGACAGTTTTTTTTTATGTGTACCTACAAAACCTTTAACGTCGCTATTTTAAATCTAAAGTACCTACAAAACCTTTAACGTCGCTATTTTAAATCTTTAGTACCTACTTATCAAAAACTGTCCATACCAACCGAAAGAGTTCCAAAATATTTACATACAAAAAAATAATCCATGACTTTATAACTCCGGTCCGGTACTTATCGAAAAGATTTCTGATTGAAAAAAAAAAAGATATTGATTTACAAAATATTGTAATATAACACACATATCATTATAATGCATTGTATATAGAGTTGATATTGTAAATGCACACCAAAACATTAATTGTAGTGGAGAGTTGACCAACAGTGTTTAAAAACATGAGATTCTTCTGCAGATGCCCGAGAATAAAAAAACGACGGCAGCTATCTTTAAAGTGTCGCGACGCCAAGACGCTAAAACTAGATCATGAGAAAGAAGGGGAACTATTTTTTCTCAGGTTTTTGTGAATTGAATGCCATTATGTTGCTACTTGCCCGCTTTCCGGAGAGTGGTTTGCGATATGTTGTCTAGCAAATAAATGACTATAAACAGTGCGATATCTTAAATTATAATATTTATAACATTTCAGAAGTAAAACAATCCATCCCGACCGGGGTTCGATCTCCCACATTCCAGGTGGGCACTTTAGGAAAAATCTTAGCTCTTACCTGCAAATGGAGATTTTGTTTGACGTGTGGACATGGCTAAGAACGCAAATATATACATAACACAATTAAGCAGCCACATGATTAGAGCTAATCTCCAAGACTAGTGCCTCGAGGATGGCCCGCGTAGTTGTTTGTGTGGTCGTACCTTCCTCCAAGATTGTTTTCTTCAATAGCAGACTGCACAACACAAAACACCGTGCTAGTCCGAACCAGTCTTCATTCAGAACGACATAACTTGATTCTTTGTTTGTTAAATCATATATCCTTGAAAATTAGCTCCTCCCGGCAATGAGCAGGAATACGCTTTTAACCTCTAACCCATAACTCTAGACTACACCTTACCCAGGGTAAATAAACTGTAGTGGAGTCTGGCCTCCGCGAAATACCACTAAAACATAAAACTGGGCAGCTTCGCGAACGCTTTTCCAGTGAGGTTGGTTGATAAGTGAGTACCATTATAAAAACAAGGATCTTGGGTAAAACCGCGTCGAAAATAAGATGAACCAGGGCAGAACCTGGGCGTCCACCGACGTTTCGTCTGTACTACGTCAGACATTTTCAAGGTTGAATGTGACTCTACGGAGGTTGGAGTCACAGTCACAGTCACACAACCTCCGTAGAGTCACAGTCAACCTTGAAAATGTCTGACGAAGTACAGACGAAACGTCGGTGGACGCCCAGGTTCTGCCCTGGTTCATCTTATTTTCGACGCGATTTTACCCAAGATCCTTGTTTTTATCCTATGACGGGCCGCGAAAACCTACAACAATCCATATATATATATATATATATAGTTACATAACTGAGTGGGTAGACTCTAAATAAAATGTATTTATTATTATTATTTATAACGCTAAGCATGGTCGGATAAAAGTCAATACCATTCTGCTACCATTAAGCATGGTCGGCGATAAATGAGTACCATTCTGGTTCCCTCTAATTAAGCATGGAGAGATATGTGAGTACCATTCTGCTTAACACAAAAAGCATGGTAGGGGATAGGTAGTAACATTTTGCTACCCCTAAGCATGGTCGGAGATAGTTGAGTACCATTCTGCTAACCCTAAGCATGACAGAAATAAGGTGAGTACAATTCAGCTAAAGCATGGTCGAAGATAAGGAAGAACCATTGTTCTACCCCTAAGCATGGTCGGAGATAGGTAAGTAACATTGTGCTTCCCATAAGCATGGTCGGGGATAGGTGAGTACCATTCTTCTACCCCTAAGCATACATACATACATGAGTGTTTGTGTGTTTGAGACTTTTCTCTTATAGTCCAAATAAAAAAAAGTCAAGGTTGTGCCTGTAAGTGCTATTGCCCAAATTGACTTGACTTCTTAACCCCCCCCCCCTTCCGCCCACACATCCCACTGCAAAGATATATAAGTAAATGTTAGCGACTAAATGCTCCATTCAACTCAAACGGTTCTCATTCTGTGATTCTGTGAGTTTGTCTGTCTGTATGTCTGTGAGTCTGACTGTCTGTACGTCGAAAATCAGCTGAACTGCTGAACAGATTTCACAAAAATTTTAAACAGACTTCCGGTACAAGTTTACTGAGAACTGTTAACCAAATCAGCTAGAACCATTGCGATCTAATCATGCAACAAATAAAAATGTGATTTTTAAAAATATCGATAGCATTTTGTTTAGAAGCAGCTAGCGGTTCAAGATCTGCGTGGCGGGGATGGCATAGTGGTAAGCATTTAGCCTACCGCACGGAAGGTTAGGGTTCGATGCCCGTTCATAAACTTTTTTATATTTTTTCACCCACACATTATTTTTGAGGGGTGTTAAATGGGAAATAAAAATGTAGTTATTTTGTTTTATCTTGGAATTTTGTAAATGTTTAACGCTTATACGGTTTGAATACGATTCGCATTTTGAATGTTCAATTTATAAATATTGTTGCAGAGTAAGTTCCAGTTTAAAAAAAGTGACCGACGCCCTGGATTTAGAAGTCAGAACACTAGCCAAGACAACATGATGATCGCGATGACGACCATGTCATGAAAAAAACCTTTCCTCGTCCTACTTGTGGCTGGTTCTGACCAGTATTGGACTTTCCTCCCACATCCCCTAGGCAAGAGTGGCGCATTAGGTCCTAACGGATAGCCTTGGTTAGAGGGAGGAAAGGGAATGTTACCGGGTACTCAACACTTGACTCACTCACTCGTTGAACAACGACGTTGGCGTTTCCCTAGTTCAACGTGGGAATGGAGCGACTGAGTGTCTCCATTCAACTCAAACGGCTCTCATTCTTCGATTCTGTGTGTCTGTCTGACTGTATGTCGAAAATCAGCCGAACCATTGAACAGATTTGGCTGAAATTTTTACAGACATCCGGTACGAGTTAACTGTGAACTGTTAACAAAATCAGCTAGATTCATTGCAATTTAATCCTACAATTAATAAAAATGTGATTTTAAAATATCGATAGCATTGTTTAGTAGCAGCTAGCGGAACGAAAACTATGTAGCTGGCATGGACTAGTAGTAAGCATTTAGCCTACCGCATGAAGGGTTGGGGTTCTATACCCGATAGTTCGAGCTTATTTATATTTTTACACCCACATACTATACTAACGGGGTGTTAAATGGGAAATAAGAATAAGGTGATTTTGTTTTATCTTGGAAATTTGTTAATGCTTCACGCTAATACGTTTTGAACACTATTCGCATTTTAAATGTTAAATTTAAATAACTAGGGAAACGACAAAGTCGTTGTTAAACGAGTGAGTGAGCCATGTGTTGAGTATCTGGTATCATTTCTCATACTGGGCTGGATCCAGCCTTAGGTAAAGGGGAGGAAAGGGGATGTTCCCGGGTACTCAACACTTGGCTCACTCACTCGTTTTACGACTTTTGCGTTTCCCTAGTTAAACGAGGGAGCAGGGCGACTGAGTGTCTCCATTCAACGCAAACGGCCCTCATTCTGTGGTTCTGTCTGTCTGTGTGTACGTCGAAACCCAGCCAAACCGCTGAACAGATTGCGCTGAAATTTTAAACAGACATCCGGTACGACTATACTGAGAATTGTTAACAAATTCAACTAGATTCATTGCGATTTAATCCTACAATAAATAGAAATTTGATATTTTAAAAATATCGATAGCATTTTTTAGTAGCAGCTAACGTCACGAGATCTACTTGACTGGCATGGCCTAGTGGTAAGCATTAAGCCTACCGCACGGAGGGTTGGGGTTCGTTGCTCATAAGTTTGAACTTTTTTCTTATTTTGACACCCACATTATTTTTTAGGGGTGTTAAATGGGAAATGAAAATTAGGTGATTTGGTTTTCATATGTACTCAACACATGTCTCATTCACTCGTTTAACAACGACTTTGGCGTTTCCCTAGTATTTATATGCATTTATGTTTGTTAATGTGAAGATAGTTCCACACAAGTCTTTTCCAAGTGAGTTATTTAACCATTTATTGGCACGCGCCAATGCAGCTAGGCGGGCGGTTGTCCTTGTGCAAAGTGAATGAATTATATTCCTAATTGCCCGCTTTTCGGAGAGTGACTTGCCATATTTTCTCTGGTATTTTCTCCCCACATTCCAGGTAGGCGCCTTAGCAAAAATCAAAGCTCTTACCTGCAAACTTAGAATTTTCTTGCAATTGGTACGTGGCGGCAAACACAATTATACAAGCTACACTGTAAATCAGCTTCATCATTGCTGCTTCTCTACAAGACTGGTGCCTCGACGATGGCCCGTGTAGATGTTTGTGTGGTCGTGCCAACCTCCAAGATTGTTTTCGTCAATAGCAGACTGCACAACACGTAAACGATGTTAGTCCGAACCAGTCTCCATTTTGCACGAGATATCTTGATTCTTTGTTTGTTAAACTAGGCCGCTTTGCGAACGCCTTTTTAGTCGCGTTGTTGGATGAGCTTTTTTGTAAATTTTTAGTTTGCGTGGGATCTCTTAATAGTCTAGCGGATTAGAGGCGAATTTCACAACAATTAGGGGTTTTGTGAAAGAAGCGTGAATTTTTGCTCAATCACTAATATATTATTCTGATCAATTGCCAAGAGGAGGCCTAAAAAAGTCCTCTGGTTTGGGGGTTGGGGGGTGTCAAACATGGGGGGTGGAGGGGGGAAATAAAAAATCATACGGCCGGGAATTAAATAATAACAAACTCAAATTTTGGAATATGATTGCTTAAAGTTTGCATAATTGAAAAAAAAAATCGTACTCGACCTCACTTGTTAATATTATCTGATTATGTGACCTTTGACCTTTTGCTACTATTGTGTGTTATATTGAAAGACATGTATCGTGTGACCACTCATTTTGTCACAAATTATCCCCAGAATAAGAATTAAGAGTCCGCATGAGTTTTTCGATGACGTGTGCAAGATCATTCCGTGACCTTTGACCTACAACCAAGGATTGTGACTCGGATTACCTTAATTATTTGGGGTTTTGTGATAGAAGCGTGAATTTTGGGTCAAACACTTCAGATATTATTCTGATCAATTTGCCAAGTGGAGGCCTAAAAATCTACTGGTTTGGGGGTTGTAAGGGGGGGGGGGTCAAACATTCGGGGGGCGGGACGACGACGAATCAAAATCATATGCTACCAAATATAATAATAAAAGACTCTTATTTTGGAATAAGGTTGCTTAAAGTTTGCGTAACTGAAACAAATCATTCTTGACATCACCTGTACATATCACCAGATTATGTGACCTTTGACCTGTAGTGACAAATTTGTCTAATGTAACAAAATGTACCGTGTGACCACTCGTTTTGTCACAAATTATCCCTAGAATAAGAATTAATAAGAGTCCAAATGAGTGTTGTAATGGCTTGGATAAAAGGTAAATTATAATTTAGGGCCTAAACCATCATAATTTTAAATTATAACAAATAATTGCAGAGCTATTATCAGCTGCAAAATTATTAGAAGTTTGCACTATGCTAAATTAAAATGCAAGTCTTGATTCACCTAACCAAATCATTTCTCATTAAATGGAAATTCCAACTCTTGTTGATGGATAATCCAACGGAAAAAAACAAGCATAATTGGGCATTGCCCAGTTTCCTGTCGAATGATGATTGCATTGTGTCTTGCCATCCGCCAGTCACACCTAGTTTGGAAGTGGGAGAGGAAACACCACAACGCAGAGCTCTCTATTGAAGTATTAGTGCAGTCAAAAATTTCTTCGGCAGCAACTGGCGTGATTCATTCACGTTGTATGTTGTTTGTGGGGTCACTGTTGACATAGCAACTGGCATGATTCATTCACGTTGTATGTTGTTTGTGGGGTCACTGTTGACATAGCAACTGGCGTGATTCATTCACGTTGTATGTTGTTTGTGGGGTCACTGACTTTCATAGCAACTGGCATAATTCATTCACGGCACGTGGTGTCTTTTCGTGCGTTTCATGATTGTGTAGGAACCTCACTGTTTCTCATTTATGGTCCATTTAAAATGTCTGACCTACTTTTTAAACATAATGAGACTTATTTTCCGGGACTTATTCTCCAACTCAAGATGCGTTGCGTCTACTACGTTCTATCTTTCAGGCGTGGATTCATTTGGGGATCATCAGCCATCTCTTTACCAATAATTCCAAGTCCTTCTGCCTGGGGATGGGTAAAGGATACATCTGGTGCATGGAATCCACACTGGACTACACTTCCTGACGCAATGCAATCATGCAATGAAGTTATTGTATGTAAATGTAAAAATGATTGCATTGAAGACCAATGCACATGTAAAATCAATGGACAGCCATGTTGTGCTTCATGTAAGTGCAGAGGGGAATGCCAAGAGTAAAAGAACAAATTTGATGCCGACAACGATATCATGCCTTATGTTAATATGAACTATACTGTATAATGCAATGTAGGGCCTACGTTACTTTTGTATATAAGGTTATCATGACAATTTCTCCCACTCACATGCATATACACTGTGTCTGCGAGTCATAAGAGAAAGCTAACTAAAAAAAAAAATAAGGGCCATCTAAGTCTAACTCGCAACCTTCTCGTGGTTTGGCCCGTGAGTAGGGAACTTTCACTCCCCGAAACTAATGGCGAGCTCTGGGTCGTCGTCGGGGAACTTTCCCCTTCCCTTTGACTACCTCCCCGACGGCGACGACAATGACAACACGGACGGATGATGGCACAGAAGAAGACGAAGAAATTTGAGTTTGTTATTATTATTATATTCAGAGGTGTATCACTTTCTTTTTGTTTCCTTCCCCCCCCCCAATGTTGACCCCCTCCCCCAACCCCTAACCAGCGGGCCTTTTTGAGGCCTCCTCTTGGCAATTTAATCAGAATATTTTAGTTAGTGTTTGAGCCAAAATTAACGCTTCTGTCAAAAAACCTCGAATAATAAGATAATCCGAGTCATTCTTCCTGGTTGTAGGTCAAAGGTCACGGAATGATCTGGCACACGTCATCGAAAAACACATTTGGACTCTTAATTCTTATTCTGGGGATGATTTGTGACAAAATGAGTGTCACACGATACATTTCTTTCAATATAACACACATTAGTAGCAAAAGGTCAAAGGTCACATATTCAGATAATATTTACAAGTGAGGTCAAGTATGATTTTTCTATCAATTATGCAAACCTTAAGCAACCATATTCCAAAATTTGAGTTTGTTATTGTTAAAGTCATTGCCGTATGAAATTTTTAGTTCCCCCCCCCCCCCACCCCTAATGTTTGACCCCCCCCCCCAACCCCCCAAACCAGTGGACTTTTTTTATTCCTCCTCTTGGCAATTTGATCAGAATAATGTTTTAAGTGTTTGAGCCAAAATTCACGCTTCTGTCACAAAACCTCGAATAATTAAGGTAATCCGAGTCATAATTCCTTGGTTGTAGGTCATAGGTAACGGAATGATCTGACACACGTCATCGAAAAATACATGTGGACTCTTAATTCTTATTCTGGAGATAATTTGTGTCAAAATGAGTGGTCACACGATACATTTCTTTCAATATAACACACAATAGTAGCAAAAGGTCAAAGGTCACATAATCAGATAATATTGACAAGAGAGGTCAAGTACGATTTTTTTAACAATTATGCAAACCTTAAGCAACCACATTCCAAAATTTGAGTTTGTTATTGTTAAATTCATTGCCGTATGAATTTTTTAGTTCCCCCCCACCCCTAATGTTTGACCCCCCCAACCCCCAAACCAGTGGACTTTTTTTAGGCCTCCTCTTGGCAATTTGATCAGAATAATGTTATTAGTGTTTGAGCCAAAATTCACGCTTCTTTCACAAAACCCCTAATAGTTGACCTAATCCGCTCAGCTATAACCTTTGAAAGTGCTTTTTGAACGCATTGTAGGTGATAATTGTCAAGTTTCTTATAGGTTTGTTTGTTTGTGCTGTATCAAGTTCACATATGTACTCCTGGAATCATCCGGATGTACGTCATAAAAACGGAAATGGGAGTAATAAGTACACGTTACCCTCAGTAGGACAAACAAACATACTTGCACCCAGTTTTGACATTTGACGAGGCAACAAAGACCTAGAGCCTATAAACCTCACAATGATAGACTATAGGTTTAGGGCCTAACTATATTTTTCAATATATTGGCCTAGCTAGATAATAGGTTTCTGAAACATTGTTGTGCATAATATTGCTAAACGTCTTTCAAGCAGACCTATCCCAGTTTTAGGTTATGTTGGCCCTGAGCTAAGGTTTTTGCTTAACGATTGGTTGATTGGCATTATCTCTTTTAAGAAAGGCCGTTAAAATTCATATTATAATCATTGGGAAAGATATTGCTCGGCCCGGCTTTTTCTTTTTAACTTCTAGCTTCTTCCTTAGCTTCTCACTAACCATCCAGCCACTAAATTTTTTAAAATTGGCACGATATTTTCTCGCTTTACAGCCACTCCTGCTCAAAAAGAAGGTGTAAAATTCTTTCTCCAGTCGTACTAGTGGTTACTTATACCAGGACAGAAAAACGACTTTTTGTGACAAACATGTACCAGGAGTAATGGGAACTGGACAAACCAACAAGCCTAATGTTACATGTTAGTAATTATTATATACCTAAATAAACTTTTATTAAAACCTTAACGTCTATGGATTCTGGCTAACTTGTTTCTACATTTAATTTCAAAAGCTACAACTTCACCATAACCTTAGTGTTCATGTAAAATATGAACGTTTTAGCCCCACCCGTTTGGTCAGAATCGGCTTAAAAATGCAAAAAAAATTTTCCGAATTTTCATTCAAAATAAATCGAAACAAGTAAAATTTCTTAAAAAATATTTTTTTCGATTGTCCCCAAAAAACAAATCCCGGTCTAAGTTCGATTTTTTCAAAGGGGCCCCCCTCCAATTTTTTTAAAAATCGCATAAGAAATTTTTTGCCCGGTAGGGGTGTGAAAAATCAGAACAGAAAAAAAAAAAAAAATCACTAAAAAAAAAAAAAACAAGCTCTTTTTTTAGGGGGGTCTTTTTAGAATTTTTTTGCTTTGGCTTACCCAAATTTTGTATCCTTGGAATTTACTCCTGTCCCCGATTGAGTAGAGCGGGAAAATACGTTTTTTTCCCCCTTCTAACCCTTAACTCTGATTCCACCTTACCCAGGGAAAAAAATCTGTACGGGAAATTTTGGCCCCCTACAAAAATACCACTGGGAAAATAATACGGGGCCTCTTCGCGAACGCTTTTTCCATTTTGGGTTTGGGGTTTGGAAAATTGATCCCAATTATGCTACCCTAAGAAATGGACGGAGAAAAGTTTTACCTTTCCCTGCAAAACCCCTTAAAGGGCCATGGTGGGTTTAAATGGGGGATACCATTCTGGTTCCTCTTAAGCAGGGTTCAAAAAAGGGAAGTCCCCTTTCTGTTTAAAAACGTAAGCAGGGTAGGAGAAAGGTGGGGAAAACATTTTTCCTACCACTTAAAAGGTCGAGATGGGTTTTATACCATAATCGAGCTCCTTTTCCTTAAATTTAGACTATTTTTAAAACTTCTCCTTCTTTTCTCAGAGGACTTTTCCCCGCTAGATTTTCCCTGAACCTGAAAAAATCAATTTTGAAGATCGGCAGCACAGCGTGTTTTTTTGGGCACCCCTTGGGTGTCAGGGTGATACGGACCCTTTTCGTTTATGCCCGGAAAAACCCAAAAAAAGGGTTTCCCCCCGCCTTGCATTGAAAAAAAGCTGTATTTGGGTGCCCCCACCCTACAAAGGGAAACCCATATCCTTTTCCCTTTTTTAGAAAGGGTTTGAGAGACTAAAATTTTTCCCATCAAGGGCGTTTTTTATGGAAAAAAATTTCAACTGCACCTCTTACTATGTGGATTCCCAAAATTCCCTGGGGCGTGCACTATATTAAATGGCTGTTCATTCGCATCCTTTGATTTGCCCCTTTTTGGGTTTTTAAAAACCCCAAAGGGAAATACAAAAAAAAATATTTTTTGGCCCGGGGGAAAGGGGCGGCATGATGTTTTTATTTTTATACGCTCGTGCAAAAACATGCCAAGGATCAAGCGCTCAAAAAAAAAAAAACCCTTTAAATTTAAATACCATTTTCCCTTTTTTTAAAGCCTTTTTCAAACCCCAATGTGGACTTTTGGGGCGCCCTTTTTGATTTACTGCCCCCCCCAACTAAAAACCCAATTTCATATAATTTGGGTGGGTAGATTCTAAATATATATATTTTTTTAAATTTATTTAGTAATATTTTAAAACAAAAAGCAAAAAAAATACAACAAATGAGGATATGGTGTCTTTGGTCTTGGTCATCCAATCTGGGGTGGAAAAGAAGGGGTAGGCCCTTCGTCTTCAAAGGCCGTCCCGAAATTTTTTTTTCCCTATTTTCCCTGGGAGGTTTCCCAGGCGACTTCCCTAAAAACCTTTTTCCCCTGGGGTGGATGTGACTGTTTTTTTTCCCTTTTTGGGGAAGGGTCCCGACTGTTTCTTTCTCTCTGTGGGGTTGGGGTGTTTCGGGCTGGGTACCCCGCTTTTCCCGGGCAGGTGGCCGCCAGTTTTGCATGGGGTTTTGTAACACAAAAGCGATCAGTACCCTCAGAACAACGAAAATTCCTGCAATGGGAAAACCCTTTGGGGGTGTTTCGGAAGAAGTTACTCCATCGATTTGGGACGGAAAAATAATTAATTCCCAAACAAACCCTTAAAGGGAAACCGGCCCGCAATCAGAAAAAAATTAATAAAAATTAAAATTTTTTCTTATGAAGCAAAATTTTTCTAGAAATAACGGCCCGGCCCAAAATTTATTTATCTCATTTTTTATTTAAATTTAATTCTTATAATTTAATAAAATACCACTTGATGTAAATTAAATTTTCTGTTTTTTTAAAATGATATCTCGTTTTTATTAAAAAACGCAATTTTGATTTATATTTCTCTTTTGCCCTAGAAAAACAAAGCCCTAAATTTGCAAAAACAAAAATAAAAAAATACACCACATGAATTTGGGTTTCTGGACCGTCCCCCCTGCACCCTAGCTTGAGAGGGTTTAAAAACGTAAAAAAAGGGTGTAAGCATTTTTTTCTAATAGGTTTTGGGGGCCTTTTTTTGGGAAATTTCCCCACTTTATACGTATTTAGGGGTTTTATGTGTGATTTCTAAAAACAAAGCATTACTATTTTTTATAGTAGGGGCTTGATGTACAAAATTGGCTCGATTTGCGTGCCGAAAGGGATTTTTTGTTTTAAATGAAAAAAACCATACACCCAAACATGATCGCCAAGCTTTTAAATTTTTGTTTGGGGGTCTTTTTAATTTTCCGATATTTCCACTTGTAAATGTTTTCAAAAATTTTTTATGAAAGGTTTTATTTTATATTTTTTAAATTTATTTTAATATCATAATTTAGTTGAATAATAATGTGAATTTATTTTTTATTTAATTTGAAAATTAAAATTTAAAAAAAAATATTTTTATTATTTTAAAACGAAATAATGAGCTTGGCCACAATTTCTCCCTCCCCCCACTTAAAGCAGTTTTTAGCCCATGTAAAACTTCCCCCGTTTTTTGGATTGGCCCCCATTTTTTGCAATTTTTTTCATTTTTTTATGGCAAAATCAATATTTTTTAAAATTTAAATATGCTTATAATAAAAAAATAAAAAAAGGTAAATAAAAAATGGAAATTTTACCAATCTCCCCACCTTTCACCTTGGGTGACTAAGTTTTTAAAGCATCAAATTTTGCTCCCAAATTTAAAAGTTTTGTCACTACAAAAATTACAAAATTTAAATCAAGATTTTCTGCCCTGGATTTTTGGGCAGACAAAAGAAAACGCTACCTTTCCCAAAAAAGTAAGATTTTGCCCAAAAAAGAAGAGTTTTTAGCTAGATATGGAAATAGGAAAATTTTAGTAATGGACGGAAACGAAGTATAAAATTTAAGGATTCTTTAAAAAGGGTGCCAGAATTGAACTGAAGTAAAGGGAATCAAAAAATTTTTAAAATACATACAATAAACACTAAAATCTATTCTCAGACGCAAAAAAAACGGTAAAAAAAAAGATCACAGCAAAAACATACAAAATGCTATAAACCCTAAATGACATATTCATTCGGAATCTTAAATGGCGCAGACCCCAAATCCCCGTTGGGAAAATTAACTCGTACAGAAATTACCCAACCCCAGGATACAAACCCTCCTTATCCCAAAAGAGAGATTGAAAACGTCCGAGAGAACAAGGGGGATGGGGGGCCCTTTTTGATCTGAACAAATTTTTAAATTAAAAAAAACAAAAGACCCTTTCAGAAAATTTTTTTTTACAAGGAGCAAACCCAATTTACAATACATAAACTGTTTGGGGCTTTGCTGACAAATCATTAACCCCCCCTCAAACTAGGGTACGAAAAAATTTTTTTTTAATCTACAAGGGAAAACTCATTTCTTTAAAGCTGCTTTAAAAAGTTTAAAAAAACCCCCGAAAAGAAACCCCACCAAGAGACTTTTGAATTTAAATACCAAAAAATCCGTAGGGTATTAAAACATCCAAAAAGGGAGTTAAACAACGGGGAACTATTTTTGGGGAAAAAGAAGGGTTTTTTGTGGGGTATTCAAGGGAAAAGTGATTGCCAAAAGGCCCAAATTAAAAAAAAACTTAAACCCAAAATTGGGGACCCTTAAACGACAATGTAGAAAATGTGTGTCCGGGGGAACAATCGGGCACATCATATCCGGGGGGCCAAATCACTATGTCAAACATAAAAACCTCTACAAAACATAACCCAAAAATTTCTAACATTATTTCCCTAAAAAAAACTGCAAACAAAACCCCCTCATTTTGGACAAAAAACCTTACAAAAAATACAAACCGGAGAAAGGGACTAGATCGTAAATATTTTCCCCAAATTAAAATTACGACCCCCCAAAAGTTAAAAAGACCCCCAAATAAATTTATCACCCGACAAAATAAAAATTTTTTTTTTTAGTTTTTTCTAATACGTTGCCGGGACTACTCCCCCAAAAATAAACCTAGGGGTGGGGGTTCCCGCCCGGGAAAAGGGGGTTTTTATTTCCAAAACCCCTTTCAAGTGTGCAAGATACATTGGTGAAACCAAGAGAACCCTTTGATGGTAAAATTAAAAAACCAA
Organism: Sweltsa coloradensis; assembly: GCA_024449915.1. NCBI lineage: Eukaryota > Metazoa > Arthropoda > Insecta > Plecoptera > Chloroperlidae > Sweltsa > Sweltsa coloradensis. The sequence goes on from JAMZAV010019021.1 coordinate 19,226, forward strand.
GAAAAAACGTAAAACAACTAAGATTTGATACTCAAAAAACGCAGAATTTTTGTTTCGAAAATAAATCGTATTAAATTGGGGAAAAAACTTGAATCCTGGGGACATGAATTAAAGCCACTACAAAGAAAAAAATTAAAGGGAAACTGGTTTTATTTCCCCGTGTGGCCCCAAAACAAGTTGCCTAGTTTAATTTTTTTAGTCATTTGGAAGAGTTTTTTTTTCCCCTCAAAAACATCACTAAAATCGATAGTGTTTATTTCAATAGGGCCCCACTAAATGTTCCCCCCAAATTTAAAATTTTAAAGTTAAAGTTTTTTGTTATTTTTATTTTATTTTTAAATTTATAAAAAACTTTTTTTTTACAAAAAATTTTTGGGACTTATACACAGCCATTTTACATTTTTTTTGTAAAAAGTTTTTCCTATCTTTTTTTGGTGTTTTTTAAATTTTTAGGGTTTTTTTAAAAACTCCCTTTTAAAAGGGGGTCGAAAAATTTACATTTTTTTAAAAAAAAATATTAATAACAGTGGAAAGTCCTGATTTTTTTTTTTACAACGTTTACTACCTGTTTTATAGTTTTTTATTTTTTAAAAAAACTCTTAACTTTTTTGGTCCATTAATAATTTTTTAAAAAAAAAACTAAAATATAAATAAAAACCGTGGGCTCTGACCAAAGAAACCGAAATTTTTAAACCCCCAAAGGGGAATATTTTTTATACCTTTATATTTTTGGTATACTTTTTTAAAAAAAATTTCCTCAAAATCAAAAAATTAAATTTATTATTTTCCCCTTTTTTTTGTTCGTGTGCTACAATGTTTTTTTAAAAACCCATTGGTGGGCCCTTTAATCAAGTTGGGGAGCGGAAAAAAATTACACGCCCAAACGAGCCTAAGCCCTTTTGTGTTCATTGAGGGCCTATTTTTTAAAAACATTAAATTTTAAAATTTTTTTAAAATATTGAGGGAATCCTTCCACACAAACAGCTATTCGCTAAGCCAAACAATTTTTGAACGTATGCAACCTTTTCAAAGTGGTCAATAAAACAACATGGGGCAGCAAATAGAGTCCCTAGATAATAATATCTTTGTTAATCCCTTGGGTTAAAACTACGAATAGGCTATTTTTGACTTTAAAAAAAAACCCCAACATTCGGAAAAAAAAAAAAAATATATTTGTATATTAAATTTTAAAAAAGCGTTTAAAAGTGTAAAAAGGGACAGCCCCTATTATATTTTTTCGTCCGTGAAACTAAAAAATTTCAAACCCAAAAGTGGGGTATCGGGCCCAAACGAACAAAAAAACCCCAAAAAAACCCCCTGTCCCCCCCATCATCTTAAATGTTTTAAAATTTCGAACTCGAATGGCCAAAAAAAAGCTGCTTCATGAAGCAGGAGAGTTCCCCCTACAGGAAGAAAATTTTTCTGGTTCTCTCTATCCAGGTTAAGACACTTTAAAACCCAAGGGGGTAGGAATTTTGTCCCAAGTTCACGGGGGGGAAAATGAGATCGTCCCCCTTTTCCCCTCCCATCGATACATCTTTAAAAACAATTTTTTTGTTTTTGAAATTTTGACGTCCCCTTGGGGCTCATGGTGTTTATCTCTTGTCCATTTAAAGGTCATATTATATAAATAACCACCCAACCATATATGTCGGAGTTCTGCAAGGAACGAAATAACTTGTTTATATTACTCGATTTGGTTGATCGGGAAACACTCCCGTGGGTGTAATTGTTTTTATTTACTACAATTCAGAAATTAAAAAAGTCCGCCCCAACCGGGAATATATTAGTAGTGTGGTCGTCTCCTTGGGGCTCATGGTTCTTGTCGCGAGTCCACTTGAAGGTCTCATTAAAGAGATACCCTCCCAACCAGATATGTCGGAGTTCTGCAAGGAACGAAATAACTTGTTTATATAAGTAGTGTAGTCGTCTCCTTGGGGCTCCAGGTTCTTATCATGTGTCCACATGAACGTTTTATTGAACAGGTAGCCGCCAACCCAGATGTGACGCACCTCTGCAAGGAACGAACTTACTTCTTTATATAAGTAGTGTAGTCATCTTATTGAGGATGCAGGATCAAATCATGTGTCCATTTGAAAGTATTATTGAACAGGTAGCCGGAAACCTAGATGTGACGCACTTCTGCAAGGAACAAACTCTTGTTTATATTGGTAGGGACGGCACATGAACTGGTTTTACCTAGCAACGATATTTTTCATCATAAACGACGTTGGTTTCCTGCTTCAAGCAAATACAGCAATACTTCCACATAGTTTGATCATAAAACTAGATGCAATGATTCAAAGCTCTATTTTCATCTTAAATAGCATGAATGATTTTTAAAACTGCGTTCTTGTTGAAAAAAACTTTTTTTGTGGCACATTACTACAGGAAAATAATGTAAAATTATCATTACACTATATTAAACGTAACAATTAAATTAAACAACATTCAATACAATACCATAAAGAATAATTATCAATATGATTACTTTGAAAGTTTAATAAGAATGTATGTATATTGTTATGTTTTAATGATATTATATCAAATGTATGTTTATGTGAGTGTGAATATCCACAAAATTCATCCCTGCCATTCTATAAAAAAGTGTCTAAATAAAATAAATGATCTACCCTTTAACTAAAGTTGTTTCTTAATTTACATTTTGTGAACTAACAAGATTGAAAATATTTATTCTTCGCTTGTTAATGTAGAAATTTGTGGAGAAACATTTTTCTAGAAACATACAAAATTTCGGCAATGAATTACAATCATTATAATTTTTCATCAAAAATACCATATTTTTGTATTTTACCTTTGTTTGAAAATAAAAATATTACATCATATTTTGCTATATAGCATTACTAAAAGTCATTCACATCATAAAATAACACAAACTAATAAATGCATTAGTATAGGACTGTATTAGTATATTAATGAATCGATTATAAAATACTTTGTCTTAAGATGTAAGCATATTCTAAAATCTTTGGATGCCGGACCATACCTTCTTTTAGAGTTAGCCCCATAGCGGTGAACAGGAATGGCAACTGCTTAGCGAGGCCTTCCTTGTCGGTTTCTAGCTGCATCAGTTCTCCATCCAAACATGTCTTGCAGACATTCTGGGCTTTGTTCCAGGTCTCCCCGTAAGTGCTCAACCACAAACCAGGGGCCTCGGGCACCGGAACTAGCGGCTGGGTATCCGTTATCTCAGACCCTGAAAGAAAACTTTTGGTTAATTGTCAAAAAAATATTAAAAAATAAATGAATTTGTATTTTCGCAAACGCTTTTTCAGGCGCCTTGTTGGATGAGCGTTATTGGTGTATTGAGCTGCTTTGAGTTATGCAGATTTTCTGTTGTTCTGTGAAAAAATCTTAACAATCGGATAAAGCATGTAGGTGTTATATGTCAAAGAAATAATTTAAACTAGGAAGCTTTGCAAACACTTTTTTTAGTCGCGTTGATGGATGAGCTCTTTTTAAGTTTTAAGTTTGCGTGGGATATCTTTACTTTTGCAAGGGCTTTGCTTTGCTCCCTACACATTGTAGGTGAATGCTGTCAAGTTTCTATTGTTTATTGTAAATTGTTATTATTTAACTAAAAACCCTATTTTAAAAGCTATATTTCTATTGATTTTGGCTTACTTTTTTCTTTTTTTCTTTCAAAAGGTACTACATCACCATTAACCTAATGTCCATGTATAATATGAACGTTGTAGCCTACCCGTTTGGTCATAATCGGTCCAAAAAGAACGAAAATATCGCACTTAAAATCGAAAAAAATCGTAAAAGTAGGCTATTCATAAGGAATATTTATTCGATTGTATTAAAAAACAATATTGCTTTAAGTTTAGATATTTCGCAGGTCCCCTCCAATTTTCATCAAAAACGGATATGCTGTTTCCGGGAAAGAGAGGAACAAACAGACAAAAAAAAAAAAAACCAAAAAAACACCCGAGCAAAATTTTTTTGGGATTTTTCAGGGAAAAATTGGTCTTCGCTTCGTCATTAAACCCCCCCCGAAAAAAAATCTTTTAAAGTTGCGTTTTTTTAAACAAAGGAAAAAATTTTTTCGATTGCGCCCCCAAAAACGGGCCCGACCCTAAGTTTATACTTTCCCGAAGGCCTTCAGAAAATTTCTTTCCCCCTTGGAGATAAATTTTTAGCCGGAATCGTTTTAAACCCAAAACCAAAAAATAAATTTCCGGGATTTTTTCCCCAGGGGAAAAAAAATTTTTATCTTCGTTTTCGTCGTTTGCTCACCCAAAATTTTTTTGGGTTTGTTCAAGGCAATTTAGGAGTTTTTAAAATTTTCCCCAGTCGTCTTTAAGACCTTTTTTTTTAGTAAAAAGGGAATTTTTAAATTTTTCAAAGTTTTGGGACTGTTTGGGTTTCACTTAAGAATCTGTTTTTTACAAATCAAAGTTTTATTTATTGTATCCTTGGTCTACACTCCACGGGGGACGTGGTTTAAAATCACGAAAAATTTGCATATTGCATGTTTTTGTTGTAATTTTTTACACCAGAAATTTAATGGAAACCCTTAGTGCGAGGGATGGAGAGATAAAGCAACAAAAAGTAGTCATGGGTCCCCCAGTCCCCCAACCAAGAGTCAAGACTATTCGCTTAATTGCTCCTAAACGTAACCGGTGATACATGCAAAAAATGTAGAATGAAAATTGGGATGCCCGGAAAATTTAGCGTTTCTAGCCCCTTATGTTTTTTTTAAGACTTTTAAAGGGTAATAAGGGATGAGGTTTAAAAAAAGATTTGAAAAACAACATCCCTTGTGCGGTATTTAAAAACCCACGTCCTGGGAGCCAATTAAAGGGAATATGATTTTTATAGAAAAGGATAAAAGACGATTAAAAAAACCAAACATGCCTTACCCCCGGTTTTTGAACCCACGCCCCGGGTTGGGCCCAATTACGATACGATTACTGTTGAAGTGAGGATAAAGGACGATTAAAAAAACACACTTGCCTTATGCGGTATTTAAAACCCACAAACCTGTAGACCCCAATTCGATACGTTTACTTTTGATAGATGAAAAAATTAAAAAAAAACATTAAAAAACAAAAAAAAAAATTTAAATGCGGGTTTCGGGGCCCAAGTCCTCAAAGGGCCCAACGCAAAAGCGCTTAATAATGTGGGGCCATCCCCGGAGACTAGAAAATTAAACATGAGAAAACGTTCAGGGTCTCTTCAGGACACGCCCCTTAGGCTGTGTCTGAAGGTCCATTTTCCGGGTTTCCATGTCAGACTAATTTTTAAATTTGTCCTAAAACCTTGACAAAAGCAACGAAAACCGCCGGGCAAAGTAAACAAAAACCTAAATTTGGGGTTTTAGGTGAGCTTTCGGAAGCCCTTTTTGAAAAAAGTATTTCCGTACAAAAAAACTATTTGGAAAAAAACAGTTTAAACTTAATTTAAAATCCCGTGATAAGAACATACAAAACTTAATTTTTTTAAAAATTCAATTAATAAGCTTTCTTTTTGGTTTTTTCGCTCTTTTTAAAAATCAGTCTTTTTTAAAAAGGGGTCCCTAAACGAGTGCACACATTTTTTGTTTGGGGACCTAAAATTTGAACCTGGAACAAATTTTTTTCAGACAGTATTTCATAAATATGTCATTGACCGAAAAATTAGAGCATTCTATTTTGTTTGCCCGTTCACTTAAATTTCTGGACCCGGCCGTAGACGTGGAAAAACTTTTACAGAACCCCCCTTAGTATATGTGATCGATACGTTTGTGAAAAAATAAAAAAAAAAAAAAATTTTAATTTTGTAATTTGAGTTTCCCCACTCAGTTATATAACGATTTTCAGTGGAGGATAGTAAATAAAGGGAAAACCAACCCAAAACCCTGTAGGCCCCGCCCAAAATCGAGAGGGGAGCGAAAAAACCAAACCCCAAAGACGATTTTTTTTAAAAGGAAATATAACAACCCATTGGTATGGACAGTGCGGACCCCCGCGGATCTTTTTCTAGAATCTAAAAGGGGAAAATTCAGAACAACTCTGAATTTTTATGGGGCTTCTTGCAAGGGACGCCCTCCACAGTAAACCGTTTACAAATTTTCTAAGAAAAGAATTGGACAATTTTAAAAACCAAAATTCAAAATTTAAAAAAAATTCCCTCATTTTTGGGGGGAATTGAACCCTGGACCTTCGAAATTGGAAGCAGCTACCCCCTAACCACAAGACCAACGAGCCACTCCTTTTTTTCGCAGAAAAAGCTCCTTCTCCGTTTCCCCACTCTGCCTCGACGTATAAAAAAAGTGGTCGAAAACTTTGCGGTCAGCCAGGGGGCCCAGCCCTCCTTGGTGATTTTTTGGGGGCCGGGAAGGTTCCAAAAGGGTTTTTTTTAAAATTTTTGGTTTAAAAAAAACCCCCCTTTTTTTTTTAAAAAAAACCCCCCCCCCCAAAAAAAAAAAAAAATTTTTTTTTTTTTTTTCCCCCAAAAAAAAAAAAAATTTAAAAAAATTAAAAAAGGGGGGGGAAAAATTTTTTTAAAAAAAAAAAGGGTTTTTTTTTTTTTTTGGGGGGAAAAACCCAAAAAAAAGGGTTTTAAAAAAAAAAAATTTTTTTTTTGGGGAAAAAAAAAAACCAAAAACCCAAAAAAAAAAAAAAAAAAAAAAAAAAAACCCCCAAAAAAAAAATTTTAAAATAAAAAAAAATTTTTTTTTTTTAGGGGGTTAAATTTCCCAAAAAAAATTTTTTTTTTCCCCCTTTTTGGGGGGTTTTTTTAATTTTCCCCTTTTGGGGTTTTTTAAAGGTTTTAAAAAAAAACCCCCGGGGGAAAAAAAAAAATTTTTAAATTTTAAAAAATTTTTTTTTTCAAATTTTTTTTCCCGGGGGGGAAAAAAAAACCCGGGGTTTTTTTTTCAAAAAATTTAAAAAAAAAAATTTAAAAAAAAAAATTGTTTGGGGGGAAAAAACCCCTTTTTTTTTTTAAAAATTTTTTTTTTTTAAAAAAAAAGGGGGGGGAAAAAAACGGGGGGGAAAAGGAAATTTTTTTTTTAAAAAAAAAAAAAAAGGGTTTTTTTTTGGTTTTTTGGGAAAAACCAAATTTTTTCCCCCATTTAAAAAGTTTTAAAAACCCTTTGGGGGAAAAAAAAAAAAAAAAAAAAAAATTTTTTAAAAAATTGGGAAAAAAAAAAAATTTTTTAAAATTTTTTTTTTTTAAAAAAAAAAAAATTTTTTTTTTCCCTTTCAAATTTTTTGGGAAATTTTCAAAATTTTTTCCAAAAATTTTTAAAAAAAAATTTTAAATTAAAAAAAAAAAACCCCCAAAAAAAAAAAAAGGAATAAAAAATTTTTTTAAACCCTTTTTTTAAAAAAGGGGGGGGGGTTTTTTTAAATTTTTTCCCCCGGGGGGGGGCCCCCCCCCAAAGGGAAAAATTTTAAAAAAAAAAAATTTTTTTTTTAAAAATTTTAAAAATTTTTTTAATTTTTTGGGCCCCTTTTTTCCCTTTAAAAACCCCCCCCGGGGGTTTTTTTTTTTGGGGGGGGGGGGGGCCCTTTTGGGGGGGGGCTTTCCCCCCCCGGGGGGGGGAAAAATTTTTTTTTAAAAGGGGTTTTAAAAAATTTTAAAAAAAAAGAACCAAAATTTTTTAAAAAAAAAAAAACCCCGGGAAAATTTGGTTTTTGGGGGGGAAAAAGGGGGGGGGAAAGGGGGGTTTTTGGGGAAAAAAAATTTTCCGGGGGCCCCCGGGGGCCCCAAGGGGGGAAAAAATTTTTTTTTAAAAAAAAAAAAAATTTTTTTTTTAAAAAAAACGGCCCCCCCCAAAAAATTTTTTTAAAAAAAAGGACCCCCTTTTTTTTTTTAAAAAAAAAAAAATTTTTTTGAAAATTTTTTTTAAAAAAAAAAAAATTTTTTCCCCCCTTAAGGGTTTTTTTTTTTTTGGGGTTTTTTTTTTGGGGCCCCCCCCCAACCGGGGGGGAAACCCCCCCAAAAATTTTTTTTTATTTTTCCTTTTTTTTTTTTAAAAAAAAAGGGGGGGGGGTTTTAAAAAACCAAAAAAAAAAAAAACCCCCAAACTTAAAAAGGGTTTTTTAAAAAAATTTTTTTTTTTAAAATTTAATTTAAAAAAAAAAACAAAAATTTTTCCCCCAAAAATTTTTTTTTAAAAACCCAAAAAAAAATTTTTTTTTTTTTTTAATAATTTTTTTTTTTAAATTTTTTTTTTTGTTAAAAAAAGGGGGTTTTTGGAAACCAAAAAAATTTTTTTCCAACCCCCAAAAAATTTTTTTTTTTTTTCCCCAAAAAAAAGGGGGGGTTTTTTTTTAAGGGGTTTTTTTAAAAAACCCCGGGGGCAAAAAAGGTTTTTAAATTTTAAAAAAGGGGTTTTTTGGGGGGTTTTTTGGGGGGGGGGCGGAAAAAGGGGGTTTTCCCCCGGGGGCCCAAAACCCCCCCGGGGGGGGTTTAAATTTTGGGGAAAACCCTTAAAATTTGGGAAAGGGCCCCCTTTTTGGGGGTGGGCGGGTTTTAAAAAAAAGGGGGGGAGAAATTTTCCCCAAAAAGGGGATTTTTCCCCCCCAAAAAAAAAGGAAATTAAAAAAAATTTTAAAAATTTTTTCCCCCCTTGCCAAAATTTTTTTAAAAAAGGGGGACCTTAAAAAAAAAAAAAACCCCCCCCAAAAAAAAAACAAAAATTAGGAAAAAAATTTTTTTTTTTTTTCAAAATACCCTTTAAAAAAAAAAAAATTTAAAAAAATTTTTTTAAAAAAAAAAAAAAACCCCCCCAAAAAATTTTTGGGGGGGGGTTTTTTTTAAAGGAAAAAAAAAAAAAGGGAAAAAAAGGGGAAAAAACCTTTTTTATTTTTAAAAAAAAAAAAAGGGGGAAAAAAAAACCCTTTTAAAAACCCCCCGGGGGGGGTTAAAAAACCCCCCCTTTTTTGGGAAAAGGGAAAAAAGGTTTTAAAAAAGGGGGGGAAAAATTTTTCCCCCCCAAAATTTTGTTTTGGGGCCCAAAAAAACCTTTTTTTTTTTTCCAATTTTCCCCCCGTCATATAGGGAACCGTGCACCCCGTGAGCTTCGCACGATGCTCAATTAGACGTACCACCCATGAGCCAACACCACCGAGCGCAGTGGGCGCAGAGTACTCTCCTCCTACCAAGAGAGAGCCGTAGCCTGCAGAGGAAGAGACAAGTAGAATTAGAGATAACCCACGATTTTATAGCATTTCAATTAACAAAATTAGCATTGATTTTTTTTTTAAATTATGAATTTGATTGCTTTTTTTTTTACCTTCCCAACAAAACCTTAAATGTTGGGTGTTTCTTGCACTCCCAATTGTAAAAAATTAATTACATTAAAGGTTAGAAAAATATATTGTTTACTCTTATCATGTTTACAATTATAAACAGAAAGACAAAATTTCAAAGAAGAATATTAAATGTCTCTTGACAAGAAACGGCGTCAGTAGGGGTGTAAAGGGGCGTTCGGCGCCAGCGGATGATCTCGATTTAACAAGGAATCCACTGCTCACGCAATGGAGAATCTCAGCGGCGCATTAAAACTTAATATTACCTCATCCCCTCATTTTAAATTTAAGATGGTGGACGCTACACAAGAGTATGACCACTTTTAACATAACTTTTCCATTCCGAAGTGCTTAACACCCAAACCTGAACTAACCATGTGGCTTAAGCGTCAAACCGTACCTAAACTAAACTTGTCTTCCTATATGAGTTCAAGAGTCACATACAGTTGGGCTTGTGAGGTGGGGGATCTGCTATTCTATTGTACAACCCCCTCTCCAAATCATTCCTATCCTGTTTCTACCATTTATTCTACTCGCAATTTGTCACGGAGGCCACACACATAACCAAGTCAACCCGCTAAATTTTAGACATCCTCTTGTGCAAAAGACCTTTGCTACTTTCAAAAGTAGAACTCGTTTAGTGTGTGAGTGTTCATTGAGCAATAGAAGCCACTCTCAAAGCCAGAAGTCTAAAGTTAAAAAACATCTAAGAGGGGGTGCTCAATTACAACAAAGCCAACAGGGTGCTGTTATCGAGCCTGTTCGTGGAACACCTCCCTCGCGAATTTAACTAATGGATTCTGAACTGGCATGGAGAAAGTGGTCAGCAATATTCTGGCCCTGTGTCGTCAGCAATCCCAAAAGTGAAAATAAATTCCAAAAGAAGACCGCCAAACGTATTAATCAAAGACATACGACGCCGCGACTCTATGTTCCAAAAATGGAAGAAGTCTCCTTCAGATGAGCGGGAATTACAAAGCAAAAAGTTAAGGAAGTCAAGACGAAGGTACGCAAGGCTCATAACGAATACGTGTGGCATTTAGGTAATGATCCCAAAAAACTCTGAAAATATATATACACAGCAGACAGGGAAGTTAGGCACCCGTTCAATACGTGTCCAATGGCGCAAAAATCTCAGATCCTGTGGATGTCGCAAACGCATTCAACACTAAATTCTGTAATTATTACTCTTTGCAAGAAAAATCTACTTCACCAAAATTCTCTCCCAACATTCTCGGACGCAAAAAATCTATTACTTGAAATATTATGGTTGCGTGAACTTAAATAGCTTGTCTTATCAAGTATGCAGTGAAAACATGCCTAGACAACAATGCAAGGAAGCAAGAGAAGTTTTTTATGTATACTTTACGACTTACAACATCGAACGCACTTTCTCGTAGAGCTATAGCTCGGACAGCTCTTTTCATATGTGCCACGGGACGTATGAACTACATCCTCTAGACCCAAAGCTTCGGACCCAAAAG
>JAMZAV010019027.1:0-11961 GCA_024449915.1 Sweltsa coloradensis
TGAAAAATCATTACTCATTGAAGATTTTTTTAAATTAAATTAAATTAAAAGAAAAATTAACTAAATTTTTTTTTTAATGAATTGTAATTTAAAAAAAGGAAAAAATCATAATATCGAAATTTTCATAAGAAATAATTATTCGATTGCGCACAAATTTTACACAAATATATGAATTTATAAAATTAAGGTTCTGTGAAAAAATTATCACAATAGGATAAAGCATGTAGGTGTTATAAGTCAAAGAATTGTTTAAGAAAAGAAAAAAAAAAGAAAAATTTCGATTTTCATGCATGAGAAATAGTTTTTAATTGCGCTCAAATTTCACACGATTACCTAAATTCATAAAATTAAGGTTCTGTGAAAAATCATTTAAATCTAACACAGCATGTAATGTTATAAGTCGAAGAATTTTTTTAAAAATCGAAAAAAATTGTAATATTGCGATTTTCATAAGAAATTATTTTTCAATTGCGCTCCAAAACGTGGCATTTCCAAGCTCGAAGATTTCGAAGGCCTCCATAAAATTTCATCGCAATTGGAGTATTAGTTAAGCCGGAATCGTGTTAAAAATACAAGAAAATACAGGAAAAAAAAACATTACGGATTTTTTTCTCCAGTGTAGTGAAATGGAATCTTCGCTTCGCTCGCTACGCTCATCCAATAATTGTGTTATGTTGTTGAGCAAAAGTATTCTATATTTATATCTGAGTCTGTATTTTTACTACAATGTTTGACAATTGGTTTGAAATTTGTATTAATTAACAAAGGACCTAGTTAATTATAAGACTCATTTTTACAAAAAAAAAATCATAACCCGTGCTAAAACGCAGGCATATTACGATTATGTGCCTGAGGATCTTTTTAAAAACAATATCTTCTGTACACTTATGTTGTTTATGGAAATAAAACATCTTGATACCATATATTTTGTAATTCAGTCATTAAATTACTTCACACATTAAATATAAACTTTCGAATTAACTTTACCAATACTGTTTTTGATTATTGCCAAATACTAACATAGAAAGTCATTGATCTCTTTTCCCCCGAATATTCGCTAAGAGATTCAGTAGACAACCAACAGAGGTCGGATCTACCCCAGCAGCCAGCAGTCCTTACTGAAAGTATTTTACCAAAGATTGCGTTCATCATAGAAAAGCGAATGTCGGAACTGAGGTCTCATAACAACCCTTGGACCTTGGAACAAATACGAGTCCTTTCCAGACCTTACAAAAATATATACATTTCCCCCAGTTTGTTCTACGACAAATTTTAAAACGAAATAAGTGCTTATTTCATAAGAGGAACGGGTCGGTAACCTAAAAATCAAAAATAGTTATTTTCATGACTGCCAAGGTTACTTGAAGTCGATACTCGAGCTCTAAGATCCTTATACCACTCAGGACAAATTCTTGAACATCCTTGGGGCATTGGTTCTCTAATCAGCTTTCTTCTAATTCTGACAAGACTTAGGAATTCTTGTAATATGTCCTTTAGAGACTTTCCCAAAGGTTTAAGCTATGGGTTTAAGGCTCAAATATTTTTTTATTATTCTACAATGAAGGAAAGAAATTTAATTTAGTGTTGACCTTTCTTTTGAGTTTTGTAACAGTTTTACTTCGTTATCCTTATCAGTTTTCGTTGTTTGTCTTCTGTGTCGTACGAGGCGGCTATGGCCAGGGCCTTATCTAATAACACGGGGAATATGATTGGACCAAGCGACGACGAGAGATGTCAAACGCGCGCGCGAGGACTTGTTTTCGTACTTTTTAGCGATGGGACAACAAAGAATCAGAAAGACTGAACTATCAACATAGAGCTTTGTTTAAAATGTAAGTATACGACTAACACCATGTTATTAAAGTTAAGAGCATGCCTAAACACTTTTTATAATATATTTATTTTGATTATTATGAATAACGTTTTCAATTTTATCTTTACAGCTAGTTGATTTTGTGCTGCACATCTAACAGTAATTCGTATCTTATTATTATATTGACTAAGTAGGTAGATTCTTAACACAAAATGATTTATTTATTTACATAAATCAAAATAATATAATGTTTTAACAAAAATCTATTGCTTTGTCCATTTAAAAATTATTTTGCTTTTTAGAAACAATAACACATGTATACAAAATATTAAACATTATTCGAGACTTATAAGTATAACGAAGGATATACTGACTGATAATTTAATGCTAATAAAAGGTTTTTAGAACTTTTTTTGCAATTTATCTTTCCCAATTTCCAAGCAAATTGACATTCAGGTTAAAATTTATTGATTGTACAAATTCGTAGATTTCGACGAAAGTAATTCAGGCACTCTTACCAATAACACATCATTATTATGTCACATCATCACATTTTAAAAAGTTTTTACTGATAAAAATATTTCGTCATGGAGTGTAAATGGTCGAGTAGGGCTAATCACTGGTCAACAATCAAAACTTGTTGCGTGGACGGCACGGAAAGAGATAGCTAGAACGGACTGAAAATTAACCAAGAGTCATTTGGTGGAGGTGCCGGGTCATGAATATTCTAACTTGCTGGAACAGAAATTGATTCTTTTCTCACTAATACGTACACGGTGGCACATACGACTAGGACGTGGGTTCGAATACCGGATAAAACATGGGTGTTAAGGCACCCTTCATCGGCATCTATCACCACTCATCGTCTCGAATATCTTCAGAGTATTAATAGCGACGTTAATTAAAAGAAATTATCACTTAGACGGACGGATTTGTAATTGGTTCCCATTACGTAAACATTGATGATAACATTTATTTCCAGTTATCCAGGGATGCAGATTCAGTTTAAATGTAAACATTAAGATACAAAACGAAAATGTATAGTATAACACGAATGACTGCCTCTGCCAGAATCAGTTATTGGAAATTATCATAACTGCTTTGATCGCTGTTGTAGACTCCATGTTAATGCAAACGTATTGCCAAATATTTGGATGATTTTATGAAAAATACTGTGTTGGAGACATAAGTATATGTCTTACACAAGAATAATCTAAATTCATTCAGTTTTAGAAACATATCATATAATGTATCATAGAGATACCTAAAATTTTGTCATATCGTGAATGCCATAAGTATTAAGAAGTAACCTCTCATGAAGTGATTGCCTTAAATGTGCTTACAGCGCAAAAATTAAGTGGTATACAAAATTTAAGATGTGGCTATCGATATTGCAATGTTCACAATAAATCTTGTATTTAGTAATGGAATCTGCCAGCGTGTGCAGTGCACACAACACAGCTACATGCACGTAGCATTCATGTATTTAATAAATGAAACAACTGACACAGTCTGAAACATCAGCGCGAGTCCCGTGTCTAGAAATGCACGGCTGGCAGCGGAATGAAGAGCAATGGTTGTGTGCGAAGTGACGTGACACACTTTAGCAGAACAAACAAACTTCTGCCTCAGCTTCGTTACTAGCTTCTCAGTCGGTCTCGATGTGTCGTTTCTGAACTGTTGCAGTTACACCATTCTTTCTTATTACAGAGTCAGCACACACGAAACATATTCTGTTCTCTGTGTTTCACCTTTTTAAATTATTTTGCAGCCATATTGATCAACATTGAACAACATTTGAAAGGAATAAACTACCTAAGTGCATTGTATCATACGTATAAAAATTTGTTCGAAGAATTAATAATTTGAGATAAAGTATTTTTGCAATTTTTAACAATCATACAAATAGTTGTTGCATGAATATTGGTTATTGATAAATAAATAAACAATAAAAGTTTGATATCCAATATCAATTTATTGTAATATTATTATAAATTAAGTCTTCATTCGGAGAAAGTAATCGTGATTAATTTCCAACGTGATAATACACATTTCATCTGCATTTGATGTCTACCCTTGGCAGATTTCCAGATATACCTCATGATAATAAGTAACCCTCGTCTTACATAATTATACTTATATAGCCGTGACATGACATGGTAATTAAATTGCTAGTGGTTAGATTTTTTGCAATAAAAATATCTCACCATCATGAAAATAATATACAATTGCAATATAAAAAATATATAAATTATAAAAATATACATAATAACGAAAATTGTATAATTAAGTCGTAAATCACAAATATTCTCAAATCTTTGGTTACTGAATCCGGAACCCGAACGTTTAAGATCGACTTAAGTTTTTGAAACCAAAACCTGCACGAATCATATCGACCCCTTTCCCTTAGATTTTGAATAAACCCCCACCCTTCCGTCCAAGAACCCCCATCAGGAACCTAATCTTCGTCCTTGTGTCCCGATTAAACCCCGCCCGTGAGTCCATCAAGCTACGCGGAAACTGTTTGGTTCAGCCATTGTTGGAACGACCCGGCCGTCTTCCGTAAGGCAGTAACCTCTCTCACGCCCCATGTGTGCTAATGGAACGCGCCACCGCCAGGCCTACTATACTGGTTTTCAGTTTAGATTAACTACGGAAGAGGAAACAGAAAAGAATACGTACTAACATTGAAACTAACACGAACCGAAAAGTAAGTAATTTAGCTATATCTTATTATGGTATTCTACGATCAAAAACTATTATTGTTTCACTTAGGTATAAAAAATAAGTTTCTACGATCAGAGAAAATGTAAATATAAAGGAATGTCAAAAAAATCAGTTTAAAACGTAGAATTTCGTTTCCTTGTTGCTACTGATTATTTGAAATATCCCGCACAATTGCTGCCAACCTCAAAGCCAGTGTTTGGGGGATCAAAATTACATCATCATGAATCACAATCCATATCCATCAAGAATGCAGTATAGCTTAAGTAAATTTATTATACAAGGATGCAATTCAATTTATTGAATTGACCCTATAGGCCCGTTTTTTATATCCTATCTATTGCTAAATTTCTCTGTAATTAAGTTATTATAATAGTTAATAATAATAAATAAATACATACATACATATTATATATATTTCCGTAATTTGTCGCAATTACCGTACGACATCTTCCAATTCATTTAAGTATTTACGAATAATTAGTTTGTTCCATTTTCTGAACCAGTGTTAGTATTAATTAATATCGTTGGTTCTAGATAGTTGTAATGGTGGCCACAGTGCAAACGCGACAGTGCTGCGATCTCTCAGCCGTGGCGTTCTCATCTGGAACCAACTCTACCT
Organism: Sweltsa coloradensis; assembly: GCA_024449915.1. NCBI lineage: Eukaryota > Metazoa > Arthropoda > Insecta > Plecoptera > Chloroperlidae > Sweltsa > Sweltsa coloradensis. The sequence goes on from JAMZAV010019027.1 coordinate 5,160, forward strand.
CTAGCAGCCACGCCTACACTGCGAGAGATCCAACTTCCAATAACGAGTGCTGCCTTTTAAAAGTGGCCCATTTCGAAAATACGAAATCTGTTTACTTTTATGTTGTGTTCGTTGAAAACCTCCCAAGGGTTTTCTCTGATGCGGTTCTAGGCCAGGGCTTACCTGCAAGATACTTGAGAGTCAAGAGACGGCTCAGTGATAGCATACGAGGCTCTTATTTTACTCATGTGTCTCTATTCATGCCACCAAAAATCATCAATTAATTAATTAACTATCTTTGTATGTTTGCGCATTTAATAAATGTAATTCTAATAACTGTGACAGGTTAACTATTTCGTTATAACTAGGGCTAGGATGTTCAGGACCTTCAAAGTGAGAAAAAGGCAGGCAAATAGTACCTTTAAAACAGCAATAAAGGACCAAAAAAGGAACCTATTGAATTAAATCGAATTCTATTGTTTTCATTTCTTCAGTAATGTTTTATTACTGTTACACCAATATATTTTTATTGAGAGGGGGGGGGGGTATAGTTTTGTGGATATATCAAACACAAGATTAAAAATGAAAACCATATTTTTAACATTTTAATTTCATTTCACTTAGCTCGATCACTGCACTCACACTCGCACGTTTTGCATCCGTTTTAGCAAATTATATCAAAATAGGACAATATTACCTGGAAAATGCCCAAAAAGGACCTTTACTCGTGAAATGACGTAAATAGGCATTTTGAGGAAAAATAAAATGCATATTTTTGGCATCCCTAACACTTGAAACATACTTAAAAAACTATTTTCCAGGCAAGTATTTACCAATAGAAAAAAAGGAGATGTCCTGAACATCCTCGCCCTAATTATAAATGATATCATGCAGAGTGCCCTGGGTTCGAATCCCGGTTCGAGCAGAAGTCTTTTCCCTTCTGGATTGGACCTTACTCCAAGAGTATATAAAGGTTGCACTCACTTTGCAGATATCTTAGTTACGAAGATCCCCATCAATGATATAACGTTATCTTGCACTGGAAACCAGGGAATCTCGTTACTATCTCTTGCGACAATAGACGATCGACAGCGATAACTTTGTACTCAGCGTAGTAGTCTTGACATTTTTGCGTAATGTTAGCCCTGTGGTGCTAAGTAATAAGTTGTCACTGTCGTTTCACAAGTATCATAAACGTTTTTGTATTTACAAAGTTTCTCGCTGGTGATCGACTTTAAATGTCGAACGAGTTAGTAAATAGTCTGGTCTTCATACGGAGTCAGTTGATAAGAAATAAAACGTAATTAATGCGCATATAATAAAGGCTTATGCTTGTTATGATTCTGGTCAATCCCTTATTCATAGTGTGATTATGGATTAGGTATCTATCATTAATACTCGATTAAGGTAGGGCAACGTCTAGGAAAGGAATCATTTTGTTAACCCCCTAAAAAAAAAATTCAGGGTGGCGAGTTGTTGTTTTTATACTCCACATAATAATTCATTAATTTTCAAACAAAATCATTGTCATGAGTCAGTATTTTGTGGACGAATTTAAGAATATTTGAAATTAATTTGACTTTTCGATGTTACGTAACAATGTTTGGAACTTAAAACGACAGGATTAAATTAAATGAAGGATGATACGTTTAATTTCAAGCGTGCTTCATACTGACATTAATATTCTATACTGACTGCAGTTGGATTGCGCGTCCCACGTGATACAAGTTCTCATGAAGATGAAGTAATAGCCCAAGAAGACGACGGCAGACCAACCGTGTCAGCGGAAGATACCCTTATATTTTATTGCATCGTTTCCTGAAAGATGTCTTCCCCTCAACATGTTTGTGATTTACTGCCTTTATATTACCCAATCCCATGTGTACCAATCGTCAATTTTAGTCGAGAAAGATTGGCCGAGAGAGGAAAAACACAGAGAATTCGAAAAACATATTTTCCCAGTAAAACTTCCCCGAATGTAATAAAACAAGTGATATGATCAGTGCTTTAAGGGCCCTTTACACGAGGAAGTTGGAAAAGTAAAAAGAAAAAGTGAGGAGAAAAAGTAGCTTTTTTGTAGTAGAGATAGCGTGCAGCTTATGGGACTTTTCGAGTTGCCTTCACACGGGGAAGTTGAAAAGTAAAAAGTGAAAAGTCTCCCAACTTGTCGGACTCTGCTCGACAAGTAAAAAGTGAAAAGTAGAATGGCCTTGAAGAGTTGACCGTGATTGGTCGACAACGTTGTCATTGAAAAACGTAACACCTTTGCCACAGCTTGATATATAAGTGGCGGTGGAAATTCCTGCCCGATTGTCATCTGAATGTTATTCTGTCAACTTGAAAAATACGCGCAAAAATTGTGTTTCATAGCGTCTACCAAACTAGCACATTTAGTTTGCCCCAAAATAGAGAGGCAATGCGGAACCCGATCGCGGCTGAAGAAAGGCTGGCAGTGACGTTGCCGTTTTTAGCATCAGGTTTGTACCTAACCTAGGCCTAGGCCTAGGCTCCACTAGGCCCTAGGTCTTGTAAACAAACACGCGCCAGTACTGTGTGAAGATCAAGATTGAAGAAAACAATTGTCATGGTTAGTAACCCCTTCTTGCCGCATCAGTTTCGCACAAAGGCCGAGAGGTGACGCCAGGCACAAACTTTTTCTCTTTGTCCGTGTGAAGGCTTCGAAAAGCTACTCGTTCTTTTCACTTTTACTTTTTACTTTTTCAACTTCCCCGTGTAAGGGGCCCTTTAATGCGGAAGGAACTGCAATGAAACTTGTGTGCAAGGTTTTGTGGCAATTTTACTATAAGATTGCAAAACATTTGGTAGAAAACGTGTAAATGTGTGTGCGTGTATTTTGAAGAAAGTGGGATAAAGTTTATCTCAACTTTGAATAAATATTTTCAAGGCGAAAGTTATTAAACTTTAGACTAGCACAGTTATTAACTAGGAAAACGCTTAAGTCCCGCCGCGTTGTTGGATGAGCGTTGGTGTATTGAGCTGCCACGTGTTATGCGGATTTTCTGTTGTTCTGTGAAAAAATCATTACGAAGTAGAAGATTTTTTTAAAAATTAATTTAAATTAAATAAAAAATAAACTTAAATTTTTAATTTTTTTAGTAAATCGTAATTTAAAAAATTAAGGTTCTGTGAAAAAATCGTTACAATCGGATAAAGCATGTAGGTGTTATAAGTCAAAGAATTGTTTTAAAAAGAAAAACCCGTAAAATTTCGATTTTCATGAGAAAAATTTTTCGATTGCGCTCAAATTTCACACGAATATCTTAATTCATAAAATTATGGTTCTGTGAAAAAATCATAACAATCGGATAAAGCATGTAGGTGTTATAAGTAGAAGAAATTTTTCAAAAATCGAAAAAAATCGTAAAATTGCGATTTTCATGAGAAATAATTTTTTGATCAATTTTTCCCTCCGTGCAGTTTTTCGTTCAGAGATTTCACAGACCTCCATAAAATTTCATCGGAATTGGAGTATGGTTTAGCCGGAATCGTGTTCACAGACACACAAAAATACAAAAAAAAAAAAAGAAAGAAAAAAAAAAAAAAAAAAAACATTCCGGATTTTTTTCTCCAGTGTAGTGAAATGGAATCTTCGCTTCGCTCGCTACGCTCGCTACGCTCATCCAATTAGACGACAAAGTCAAAAGAAGGCTGGAGGGAGGGGGGGGGGGAAGGCTTGCATTGTGTTGGTTTTTGAGCAAGGGTAAACAACACTCCCTTTCAATAATAAATTATCTTAGCAAGATTCATGGAGAGTAAAGCGAATTTATAGGTGCGATGGTTGTTGATGCGTAGACGTTGTCCTTACATACCCAAGAACTTCGGCAATCCAGGTTCGAATCCTGGTCAAAACTAGAATGCTTGGTCAGACTTCTATACTAACGACTTTTGGTCATTCTTTGTAACTATATTATTCTCCTAACAAGGCACTTTCCGCTGCGTGTAAGACCTATCTTGTCCACGTTATTTGTCTTGAAACATACTCTTGTAAAAAAGATCTGAGTGATGAACGATTAAAGATAGCGCGTTTAACTTAACACAATATTCTTTATTAAGCTTAGATTTTTCTAGTATAATATCGTTGGGTGACTAGTGTAACACTAGTCACCCAACGCCTTTAAAGTTGATTTATAAACAATTTTTTTTTTTTTAAATACACCAAACATAGGTACTCAAAAGTATTGTCAAAACTGCCATTTTGTAAAATATCCGCATAAAAATGCTTCAAAAGTACTGGAAATTGAATAGCATAGATGTAGCTTTACTTTACGACCCAGTGTTTACTTGAGCTCTGGCTCTTTTAGTTTGGCCATCATATATTTCTCCGTGAGCAATGTTTTTTACCCAATTCTAGCCGGAAAGTGCCCTGTAAGCTTTTCACCTAGCAGTCACTTACTACTAAGCGAAATTACAGATTTATGTCACATCGCAATAACACTTTCAACCGACAGTGTTGGCTCGGGCGCTAAGCGCTCGACTCTGATTCGGGAGGTCCCGGGTTCGAATCCCGTCGAGACCGGCAATCCTGACTGAAGGTTTTTTCCGAGGTTTTCCTCAGTCGTCAAGGCGAATGCAAGGGATTGAGTCCTCTTAAATAGCCCTCGGACATCCCTTCACAATTTCCTATCCGCACATACCTAGTTCACCTGAAGAGGGGCTAATTGCACCCTATAACAGGTTTCCCACGATAAAAATTTAAATTTTAACACTTTCAAACGCACAATAAGTATAACAGTTACTTTATACTTCGTTGTATTATATCGCAGCATATCGCTCGTGTAGCTCTACAAGTCGTAGAGCAGACATCGCGTCGCGCCACGTCATTTTAGGAGTTGAACATGGCCAGCTCAAGAAGCCAAGCATACTTTAAACTTGTGCCAAACTATCCAAAACAACATACTCTATAAACACTTAAAATATACGTAATGTATTTAGGCCTTTTCATATGTGTTGCTAATAACATATCTATTATTTAATTTTTGTTATTCTAGACACTGTATGGTTATAGATGAGGGTGGAGGAGAATTACCGGGATTCGAACCTGCATCCTCCTAGTTTGATAAACCTCGGACCAGCGCCCTAATCGTATGAGCCACCGCGGATGGCATGTACGTTATGAAAAAGTACATTGAATGGATATTTTGTAAGGTTATAATTGAACAAGGTGTTGATTTGTTACCTCCTCTTCTATCTACAGTTCGCGGGTTCGTCACAGTGTAGGCTACAACTACCGTTTACGCTTGCCTTGTTGGAGAATGTGGGATTATCGAGAACCACCTTAGGCAAGAGGTTTCTTATTTTAAAACCCCTCCACACGCGAGGAAGCGCTCAAGAGTTTAGAGCTTCTCACACTTCGCCAGCACAGAAGCTCACGTGTGAAGGCCTCCGTTTTAATCAATGTTCCGAGACCAGAAAATAGAAAGTTAAGGGCAAATTATCAACAATAACATGTAATGGTGTATTTGATCAATATCAATGTGATAAAACAACATAATTTAATCATCTCTAAACATGGAATATTTTGAAATGCTACCAAAATACGTGAAGTTATAACAACAGACAAAATACACATTTTAGCAGGGCATTTTATTCCTTTCATATTATATAATAATGAATATTATATTATATTCAATAAATTTGGTTGAAATTAAGGAAACAAGAAGCAATGAGAAAAGTTTTGCTTTGGAAAAGAAAGAAATATCATTTCTGTTAGACTTAAAAAGGAGATAAAATTAAAATGACACAAATCACCTATGCAAATACACACGTTCATAATGTGTCTTACACACATTGATCCAAACACCTGAATGCGTGCGATCAACTGAGGCAGAAATCATCGTCAGATCTCAATATAACCTCACCTAGATGCGCCAATGATACGACGTTGTCAATCACATAGACGCCCTAGAGAGCGATACAAGATCTACTAACAGCTGCAGGAGAGAATATTCTCGTTCGTCTTCTATCTGTCGCTAATTTACCCCCCCCCTCCCCCCCCCCTCACCACCTGTTCACCCCAAGCACCAGTTTAATAATGCACGGCATCTATTTGCATACAGAGCAACGCTTTAGACAACAAGTCAGCGCACTCTGGTTGCCTAGCAACCAAGCTCACATTCTCTCCGCAAGATTCAACCACCAATCAGACTTGGGCCTGACTTTAGAACGATGCAAACACGATTTTTGCATTTTAATTAATAGGTACATTAGCAAACGTATCTTCGTTCGTTAAAGTTCTGGAGACGATGATATTCCTACTTCATTTCGGAATATATTTTTTTTTTTCGTATAAATTTGAATATACTAAAGGAGAAAGTTAAGTGGAATAGAATGGGAAATGAAACGACAGATTTTGAGAATTCTCCGGTATATTAAGAGGCCTCTTCATTATGTCAGTACAATTAAGTGAAAAAATATAGAATTGCATTTAATAAAACAAGAGGTGGTATGGGTGCACCTAAAAGTGTGAGAGAAGCTACGTCACTGATACACAATAGGCTATAGAAATGAAATCAATATAGTGTAGATTTTCTTGGTGGCGGTGCCGGTTAAGCAAACTATTACAAAATGATCTGTTTGTTCGAGCATTACAAATGGTTCAGGTGCCTGATCATGAATTTTAAAACTTTCTGGGGGATAGCTTTTCCCCCTTACCCACAGGGTCAACAGAAACATTCTGTATCATACTTGTTTAAGGGGAATGCTAACAAAAAACGCATGACAATCGGGTGTCATGTTCGTCTTTTTGTGTGATAGCAGGGGGAGGCGGTAGGAAAGTGCACTACAAAGTCACGTCTGGTTTATC
>JAMZAV010019037.1:0-17424 GCA_024449915.1 Sweltsa coloradensis
TTTCTGTGCAGTCTCGTCCCCGTAATAACAACCCTCTAAACGTTCATCGTCCGCTAACGGATTGTGCAGTTTTAAATATTCTCATGGTTTAATATAGCCTAGTCTGGGAGTTATTAATTATTTAAAGTGCTCTCAGTTTGCATTTCAACGAGCGCTCTTTCATCGTTAAAACAAAGCCGGTGTGCCCAGAGAGAACACACACTTATTGGACTGTGTCGCAGCGAAATCCGCGCCATTTTAATTTACAAGTGGGTAGAAACTTATTTCTCGTGATATATGTTGTACCCTGTACCAATACACTCTAATATTCTAAAACTTCATTTAATATAACAGTTCTAATATAAAAAAAAATACTTCATTTTTAAAATTAAAATTTTTGAATTTGTTCCAAAACTTATTCTGTCTGGCTGCCTATGTCTGTCCTTACCTGCTTGCCTTCTTGCCCCCCCCCCCACAAATTAATTAAATACATTTTGTTTCCACTTTCAGACAAGTTTTGCATCGCTTCTACAATAAATTTGTCGATTGCCGAGGCGGATACCATTAAGAACAACGATTGTTTAAATTTGTAAATTTTTAGTTGAAATCCCTCCCACTGTGAAAATTGAAAAACAAACGCACTACTTGCCCGTCCATCTGAGACGTGAAATGCGTGTAGTTACATTACTGAACTGAACTCAATCATTTTTTTGCCATGTTTTAACAATCAAGTATCAGTTTTGGTGGAGGTGCCGGGTCGCTCAATTTTTTTAACAGTTTTGATTATATCTTTTTCAGAAAAATAACACAGAAATGTCGTACATTGCGTGTGCTTTTAGTTACACCGGGTCTGAATGCTTCATTTCTTGGGTGTTTTACAATGTTTCAGTTTTGGTGGAGGTGCGGGTCTCTTCCTTTCTTCACAATATTGTATTATATTCCTTCAATATCCATTCAGAAAAACTAATATTCTACTTCAACATCACATGCTGTTGTACCATGCGTGGGGCGTGTGGGTGTGCGGGTGCCATGTGCGTGTGCGTGTGCGTGTGCGGTGCGTGTGCGTGTGGTGTGCGTGGGGGTGTGCGTGTGCGGGGCGTGTGCGTGTTCGTGTGGTGTGCGTTACGTGTGGTGTGGGTTGTGCGTGTGTGTGCGTGTGCGTGTGCGCGTGAGTGTTGAGTGTATTTGGGGTGATTTTGCGTTGCGTGTGCATGTGCATGTGGTGTGGGTGTGGGTGTGCGTGTTGGTGGGGTTTTGTGCGTGTGGGTGTCTCGGGTACGACCCAGCCCCGGGCTAGGGCACCACACGGATTTCACAATGAATATGTTTTCCGGGTTTCCAATGAAGTGCACAGGACAACAGAGCGGGATGACATGTGCTAATTATACATTTTGCGATTGTCAATATGTCTGCTAATCATAATGTTGTAAATCATACTGTTGTGAATTGTGATAAAATACATTGCTATTTTGTGATTGTCATACACGTTGTGCTTATTATACATGATGTGTAGTCTTTTGTTGTGATTGTCAACATGTGTGTTTAATTATACATGTTTGTGATGGTCAGACATGTTGTCTAATCAGAAAGTTGTGCAAATCATACATGTTGAGCTAATCATACATGTGAGCTTACTTATCATATATGAAGGCTCGCCAGACAGAGAAGGAAACCCACAGGTCTTGCGGATTTATGCCAATCTGACATTTCCTGCGTCCGAAATTTTCTCGCTTCAATTCATGAGAAAAATCAAATAGCAATGTTTTCTAAACAGGTAACTATCGCATTTTGTCTTCAGAAGTTGCATTTTGAAAAAATTACCAACAGAAGTCAACTTTTCTTGTGCGCGCAAGTACTTGTTTAAATAGACATATTTGAAAAAAGGGAAGTATAAAGATTATGGTACGGCTGAGGCAATAACAGCAAACAGCTAAGTTCTATGAATAGTTACCCCAGAGGTAAAAACGTGAGGTACGTAAAATTAAAATGTTTCCTCGCGACGCGGCCAAATGCCCCAAAACTCATACAATTGTGATTTAATAATAACGAAACTTGAATCTTTTCATCTTTTTTAAAATTCTCGTCCGTAGTTCCCGTGTCCCTTTGACTTCTCTAGGGCCCCCTGGATAGGTGGGAAATGAATGTATACTTTGTATCTGTCATTTGGCTTTGTAATAAATATGAAATAAAACAATTTTGTATGAATTTAATAATTTAATGATGTATTTTGATCGGTGACCAATCAGCCGCATCCAAAAGAGATATATATTTGTTCGTTTAAAAGCGTTAAAGCGTTTATTCCGGGACAACTATACATTACGTTTCTGCTGACAGTCTAACTTGCGAGGGGAATTAGGATAGTTCAGTGTTGGGGGGCGGGGGGGGGGGGCAAATTTGGGTGGCCTAGACTCCTAAAACCCCCATTAACGTCACCTCCTTGGTTCCACTCGCTCTAAACGGGCCCCCCCCCCCCACGTCTGACTCTCGCAAGGCCAGTTCATTCACCCTCTGTACAACCCCCGACATACCATCACATCCTTTCGTATGAATAACAGAAGGGAAAATTTATTCCATACAAAAAATATTTTTAAGTACTTCTGTTTTTGAATTTTTAAAGAAAAAACTCTTGGAAACGGTGTATTACACTTTATTTTTTGTGGTGTTTTTCGTACTTAAAACATTTTTATTTTTTTCGAGCTTTGGAAGAATGTAGATTTAAAACTTTTCAATGTTCTCATTCAAAATGACCAAAAGGGATTTAGATACTACATAAACATTATTGCTTTGTTAAATGATAATGTTTTATTTCTTTTGAGAAATTGACTGGTTATAACGATGATTTCTTCTAGTGGTTTTTTGCAATTGATATTCTGGTTTTGGGTTTTGGCTATTAGTACTATTGATTTTACTGTCTGGAATGAAAGATGCTAAGGTTTATGAGACATAAAATATAAGAAAGGGAACTTTTAAATTAAAACACGTAGTGTTAGTGAAGGACCGTATTTATAGTTGAATACCACACTTTTCCTTTTTTATTACCTCTATTTCGTTCATGTTTTAAAATTTAAAAAACGGAAAGAGTGAATAGGACAACATTTTTTGGCAGCTGGCACGTAGCTATTCGCTCGACCACGGATGAAGCTGACATGTATGTGTATGTGTGGCTCGTTGGTCTTGTGGTTAGCGTATCTGCTTCCAATGCAGAAGGTCCAGGGTTCGATTCCCGTTAAAGTCAGAAGTTTTTTAACTTCTGATTTGGACTTAAGTCCATCAGTTTCTTGTCTTAGGAGTTTGTAAACGGTGACTTTGGGGGCCGTCCTAGCAACGAAGCACATAAAAAATTCAGAGTTGGGGCTGAATCGGCCTTGTTGATTCTGGCGTGGATCCGCGGGTGTTCGCACTGTCCATACCACTGATTGCTATATTTCCTATTAACAATATCGATCTTTGGTTGGTTATCGCTCACTCGTCGATTGCGTTGGAGCCTACAGGGTTGGCTTGGTCGCTTTGATTTAAAATCCCCCACTGAAAATCAGTTATATAACTGAGTGGGTAGACTCTAAATAAAATTTATTTATTATTTATTTTATTATTTATGAAACTTTACATAGTTGTCAATAAAGCATACATGGATAACCCAACAATATTAGATTTTTAATATCAATTTTAATCTACCAGAATCAATTCACGAATTTGGTCAAGAAAATCCAATATCCTTAAATTCAATTTATTTTTTGTAAATTATTTAAAAATATTTTTTTGGAAAATTGTTAATGTACAGCCCTATATTTCCACTTCTGTGACAATTACTCAAAATTCCATACACCTGTGGTGTCAGTCGGCCGAACAAACAGGAATATGCTTAAAACGCATGTCCTATATTCTCTTAAGATTAAAATATCGGAGACATAATAGCAAAAGTTCTAGGTTTGTATAACTATGTATATTAATTAAAGAGCTAATCTTCCCTATATGCAACACTTTTCCGTCCGTCTGTCTGTCTGTCCGTCTGTGCGTGGGGTCACGTTTTCACGATAAAACCCAAACACGACCTCCGATTAACCCTTATTTTTTTTGTTGACTGGATATATTTATACCGGCCCTCCACCAAAGCTTTTTCAACGTCGAAACAAAAACATGTGTTACTCTCTTTGTAATACATTTTTACGTTTTAATAAATAACATAATGCTTCAAACCTTGTTTCGCTACTCCCGTATCGTGGCTGTTTTGAAATTGCTATAAATTGACTACCACGTTGAGTAAACAAATTTAAAATTTGTGGTCGAGGGAAGAAAAACGAAGACCTCCTCGGGAATAAGACGCGCAGAGTGGGCGAGTCCACCTACAGCCTTCACAACAGAACAAGAGGAGCGCGTAATTATTTACGTCTGGGAGCAAGAAGTCCAAAGTGCTGGAATACCCCCCCAGCCGAGCTTTCATTATATTCCGAAGGGCGAAATGCCTAGGACATTATTATCAAGATTCCGTCTCCTTCCGTTTGACTCCCAGCGCGCATTTCTGCGGTGGAGTGAGTCCAACCCGAACCCTTTTCTACTCACTGCCTTCTATTATGGGAGTCTAATCTCTTTGACAAAGACGTTCCATTCGATACTACTCGTTTTGTTTTACAAGACTTTTCCCTACATTGAATAGTTTAATTTTCTTTTACAACTACGTTTAATGTTATCTGTTTAATGTCTATCCTTCCCACGTACAAAAACTGAAAAGCATAAAGAACAAGAAATGTCACTAGCCACATACTAATACAAAACATCATAATTAACAATATTATATATTTTATTTACTAAGAATTATACCAGAAAAACGGTTGGAGCGCCCTTAAACAACAAAAGAAACTAACAGCACTATCTTTTCTACAGGAAATTTCATTCAACATTGTAAACTCTGTTTTAAAGACATTCCACGATGCAATATCTTTGAAAAGACATTCCATTCAACAGTGCAATCTTTTTGACAAAGACATTCCATTCAACATGCAATTACTTTGACAATGATATAGCATTCATGGGTGTTTATTTCTTTCATGCTACTTTTTTTTCAAAAAAGATAAACCAACGTGGTCAAAGTATTTTAAACCCCGTCGTGATAAGCCATTCTACGGTGGCAGTCTGTACTTGTCATTTTGTTACTAAGACATTCATTTCGAAAGTGCTATCTCTTTGACAAAGACCCACGTCGTCATTGGATAGTGATAGTTTCTTTTGAGAAATAGTGAGACTTTCCCCGCACAACATCGTTCCTCCTGTTTAGACGGTAATGTTGTGACTAGGGGTTGTGACTAAGGGTTATGACTAGGGGTTGTGACTAGGAGTTTTCGACTAGGGGGGGTTTTGGGCTTGGAGTTGTGACTAGGGGTTGTGATAGGATTGTGGGCTAGGAATGTGACTATGAATTGTGACTAGGAGTTATGACTAGGAATTGAGACTAGGAGTTGTAACTAGGGAAATTTCGACGTCACTGTTCATTCTAGATTGCAAATGAAATATTCCCCTCATTTTTCATCGAACGTCGAGAAAAGCAAACAGCTAGGATTCATTCATCCATAGAGGGACCCAAACACGGGAAAAAAACAAACCAAATCACATTTGGATTTCCTCTTATCTCCTTCTTGCTCTTTTCCTTTTCGGTTGGAAAACTTCGAAGACCGATTGAAAAAAATGTCCATTTCCTTGTGGCATGATTTATAAATGTCGGCTATACATTGTCTCGTCGGCAGCAAGGTGGGCGTGTATGTTGGAGGGGGGGGGGGTAGATTTAGAGTAGCCTACTTTTTTGACCCATTGGGAGGTTTTTCAGGCATGAGGGAGGGGTAAGGCAGTAAAGAAGTGGGGAAAAACTTGGACTGATCAATGAATGGAAGAGGTTTATGTTTGGAGACGGAACGTCCATCCGTCCATTGTGCATCGATCTTTAGGCTCTAGGGTGGACAAAGACTTGACCCGAGCTCACACTCACTCACACTCTCGCCGTCACGCGCATTCACACGCACACTCACATGCACACACACACACACACACACACACACACACACACACACCCCCGCTCACACAAAAACACACACCACACAACACACACACACACCCCAAAACCACACACCCCACCCCACACACACCACACACACTCCAAAAAAGCAAAAATGGGAAACAAAAAATTTTTTGGGAAAAATATTTTTAATTTTATTTAGTATTTTTATTTTTTACCTAGGGAAACTAGAAATTGGGTTCAATCCTTGCCATTGTGAAGGGATGTCCAAGGGCTGTTTAAGAGGACTCAATCCCTTGCTTTTTAAAAAACGAATGAGGGAAAAAAACCGGAAAAAAAATTTCAGGTCAGTATTTCCGGGTTTTTGGAGGATATGAACCAAGGACCTTTCCCCCTTCAAGGGCCCTTTGATCATTTCAGATCTTGGGGGTTTGTCTGACAGACAGGCCTCAGCTGTCCTGCAAACTGCCCACTGTCGGTATTCTTCTATTGGAGTAGTCACGTCAGTACACTACACTTCCTTCTTGCTCTGGCCCTTTAAAAGTCGGGGGTTTCGTGTAAAGGCTAGGGTTTTCAGAAGCCCTTGGGGAACGCTTTCCCCTTTTCGGGAAACTTCAAGGGAACGGGGTTTCCTTTTTTTTTTATCAGGAAATTTGTAACGTGATACTTTTACTTTTTCGGGGGGAACATGGAACGAATTTAACTTTCCTTTTTTAAATTTCCCCTTTTGCATTCGTAAAAAACTAGTAATCCCGGTTAAATTCCAGTTCCTGGTATGGGAAAAACCAAACAGTATAGAACAATTTTTGGGGGATTTTCCTTGTTTCGAAAAGGCTCCACCCCCTTGTCAGATTCTGAGTGATGGAAGCTGACCGATTCCTCGGTATTTTTTTTTCTATTATCACTTCACGAAATTATAAAGTAATGATAAATTTTCTCCTACCACGTTTTAAGTTATTTAAATGGAACTTGAAAAAAAAACTAAATTCCTTTTAAAGAACGTCTCAAGTTTCTTTTTAATCAGAAGTAACTTGACTTTTCAAAGTTGCTTTTTTGGGGTAACTTGCCCAAACGGGTCAGGAAAGAGGAAAATACCTCCCCAAATATTGTGGAATCTGATGGCGGTCCAGGGAGTGAGGCCCCCCCCCACCCCCCCCCCCCCCCTTTTTTAAAGGGGAAAAATGTTTCTCAACGAAAAAAAGATTTTAAAAAACCCTACGACAACTTTTCGTCAAAACAAACGGGGTGAAAAAACTCTTTTCGCCACAGCTACACAAAAAAATTTAAAGGGTCCCTGCCCCGAGCCCGCGGGGTGAGTCCCGGGGTTCCCTAATCTCTCCTTTTTATTCCCCTCTCTCCCCTCTCTCTCTTTTCTCTCTCCCCCACAAACAAACATTTTTAAAAGAAACTCGATCACTAAACGGGGGGGGGGGGGGTTTGGGGCTTCTTTTCTTCCAAGTCGGGGGGTATTAAAAAACCAAAAAACAAGATATTTGCCCTTGGGGTTTTGTTGGAGGATGCTTTTTTTGGGACGGGAAATGTTTTAAATTTTATTTTTCTGAAAACGTACAGCTTATTCTATAAATCAAATAAATTTAAAAAATACCCCAATCAAAAGGCAGAATGTTTTTTGGGAAATTCTTCTTTGCTTTTTGACAGTACTTTTAATGTGTATGATTTTAAAGTCCTTTTATTATTAAATTTGATTTTTAATAAGTTATAACTAATGGATACCCACCCATTCACAAAAAACCGCAAAGTAAAAAGTTTTGCGTATAATACTGAGGGGGAACTCTAAATACGTTTTTTTTTTTATTATTATTAATTTTTAAATTTGTTTAAATAAATTTACAAATAGAAAAATAAAAAAAAAGTTAATATTTTTTAACAAATACATATGTATACGTACTTTTCCAGAAAAAACGGGAAAACCGAATGTCCCTTATTCCCCTATACCAAAAATCCCAAAAGATTTTCAAATGCAAATAAAAACCCCTTTAATTTTTGGGAAAAACACCATATTATTATGAACTTTTTTAAAATCCAAAACATAGCAACAGTTTTATTGTTAATGGGGGTTTATAATTTTTTTCGCAAAACATAAAAATTTTCCCATAGGTTACTAAAATATTAAATTCCAATTTTTTTCAAAATTTCAAATTTGTAGGCTTAAAATGAAACTATATGACAGGTCTGTGACTTATGAAAAAAAATCTTTGGGGGATTTTTAAAATTTATTAATATCTTTTTTTAAATGTGATATTTCTACTTTTTACGCAGGAGTTTTTATAAAAAAACTAAAAAAATTTTTTGTTATTTTTTTTGGGGGTTTAAAGGGGACCCCTTTGAAAATGGATTTCAAAATATCACTTTTTAAAATTTAAAGTATTTGTAACGGGGAAAAGCCCAATGATTTTTTATTTATAAAAGTGTTGTTTTTAAAATAAAAGTTTTTTTTTCGGGCCAAAACATTGAAGGGAAAAAATAAAAAAAAATAAAACTAAAACAAAAAAATAAATTTCCGAAGTCCCCGGGCCCGTCGCGACGCCTCCTTGGGCGGGTTTTGACGCCAGCGTCGCCCCCCTAGTCGCAGGGAGGTTATTTGAAGGGGGCGGTCGAGGAGTGAGGAATGTCCGGTCTGATGACGATTATGATTGGGGAAACCACACGGGGGGGATATTTGGGGGGGGGGGGGGGGGAGATAAAATTCCCCCTTTCGGTATTTGCCCACCAAGGAAATACCAAACCTCTTTTCCGAATTTTAATTTACACCTAATTATTTCTTTGGCAGAGGAGGATTCGACTAAAATACAAATTGGGGGGGATATACTTTTTTAGAGGGACCACCACCCAATATTAAAGCACTTTCCCGATATATTTCCCTGATTTGAGTAATGATTCCCCAAAAAAACGCTACCCCCAAAATCAAAAAAAAACTACTAAGGGGCCCCATGTATTTTAGAAATTTTTTGGAAGAATAAAATTTTTTTTATTTCTTTGTTTAAAATTTAATTATAAAAAAAAAAAAAAAAAATTTTTTGTTCCTCTGCCCATAGTCCCTAATCTATAAATGTAACCTACCATTGTTTTTCTAGAATATCGGGTCATCAATAAATTTATTAGATTGTAAAGTGCACAAAAAACAAAAAAGGACAATCAATTTTTGTCCGACCTTTTGATTTATTTTTGTATGTAAAATAAATAACTAAACCACTATGTTCATTACTTAAAAGGGCATACTCATTATTAAAATTTTAAAAAATTGCATATAACTCAATATGTTTCTTACCTTATATGGTATACTTTATTTTACAATTTAAAAATTCCAAAAACTAAATTTAATAAATTACTATTCAAATTTTTAAATGCCCTTTGATTTTTCAATATTTTAATAGCGTAACACAAAACTAAAGGGTAAATTGCAAAAAAAATCAAAAAAAAAGGCCCTTTTCCTTTTCCCATCCCGAGCTGTGTTTTCCCCCGGAAGTGAAACGTCATAAAATAAATTCTTCCCGATGCATCAGCGCCCGGGGGGGGGGGGGCTAGTTTTTGGGTGGGGGCGGGGCCATTTTTGGGTATTGTGCGCCATTTTCTTATTTGCCCCCCCCAATCATTTGGGGGACCTGTATTCCGACTAATGGACAGGTATTGTTTTTCCCCAACCTATGCAGGGTTCAGTTCCCATCCCCAAAAAAAAAATGTTGTTTTAAAGGAATCCCACACATACAAAAACCTGTAAAGAAAACCCCCAAAGTCTTGTCGTATGTATTTTTCTGTATGTCTACCCACGTTTTTTAGTTGTCATGTCCTCCCACCTTTTGTTTTATTTACGTATTCTACCTCCACGAAATGTAATATGTTACTTTTTCGTCTACCACCAAGTTTTTAATGTATCTTTATGTCTTCCCTTTTACGTGTCTAAAGTGTTTTGTATGTCTCCTGCCCGTTTTAAATTTGTGTCTGTATGTATGTCTATCACCACGTGTTTAGTATGTTGCCCCTCCCAAACCGTGTTTTTTATTTTCAAACGTATGTCTACCGCCACTATTTTTTAATTGTCTACGTTTGAAAACCACCAAGGGGGTTTAAGGGGTTCTTTTATTCTTTTTTGTCTTACCTTTACGTGTCAAAAGGTGTTTTTGGTCCCCTGCGAAATTTTCTAAAGTGTCTTTTACCCCTTTCGCGCCCGTGCTAATGGGGTCTGTTTTTATTAATCTCCTGCCCCTTTTCCCCTAATGGTCCGTATGTTTTATCTCCTGCCACGTGTCAAAGTGGCGTACGTCTCCTGCCACTTTGTTTTTTTTTTATTTTTTTTTGTTTTTTTCCTTTTTCCCCGCCGCGCCACGGGGGATAATTTTTGGTATTTGTATGCCCTACGCACCTTTGTTAATGTGTTTGTTTTGTTTTTTCTCCTCCCACGTTTTAAAAATGGGGGCTGTATGTCTCCTGCCATTGCCTATTGTGTTTTGTACGCCTCGCCCCATTGCCCTAATGTGTCTTTTGGTTAAAAGCGGGGTGTCTTATTTTCTGAAAAGGAAATTTTTCTCCTGCGACGTGCAAATGTGTCTGTATGCCCTACAGCACGGGGTTAATGTGTCTGTATGTATTTTCCCTCCCACGTGTTAAAAGTGTCGGGTAGGGCCCCGCGCCACGTGCCCAAAGGGTCTGTAGTTTTACAGGCGGGGGGGGGGGTCTAATGTGCCCCTGAAAATGTATATCTCCTGCCCGTGTCTTATGTGGCTGTATGTCCCCCTTTGCCACGTGTAAAAATTGTGCCCTGACGTCTCGCGCCACGTGTCTCATCCCAACTACTGTGTGTCTGCAGGTGGACTTCAATCGCCCCTGGAGCACCCCTTTTTCCCGTTTTTCCGGCCCACGGCTGGTCCTCGTTCCCCCCCCGAGCGAGGGGCTGCAGATGTACGGCCGGGGAAATTTTGTCACCCCCTTTCAAGTGGGCGACTCTTGCATCTCGCTCACCCCGCGCACCCCCCGCCCTCTAAAAGCGAAAATTTCCCGGTGACGTCCGAGGAAGCGACGCTGGTGGGCCGCCAGAAATCCCCCGACGACGAGCCCCCCAAGAAGACTTGATTTCAAAAAATTTAAAAATTTTGCAAAAAAATTTTTTTTGGGTAATATTGGTAAAAAAAAAAGGAAACAAAGTAAAAAGTATGCCATTTCAAAAATAAACCTTTTCAGTCCATAGAATTAAAACCCGGGGGAAAATTTCCCGTTTTTGAATCTAAGAAAATAAAGGTTAGGGAATGAGTAAACTCCAATTTCCAAGGCATTGATCAGAAATGGCGCATTGCAGCCTTTGAAATTTTTAGCTTTCTTCTGCGGGAATATCCCTTTCCCTTTCCCCCAAATTTTTGCCCATCAAGGGGATTGACTTTCTTGTTTTAAATTTAAAAATTTTGCCTAGATGTAAATCTGTTTTTTCCAAAGACTTCTTTAAGTCAAATTTAGTTTTTTTTTTTTACTCATGCAAAAAAAAAAAAAAAAAAGGGAAATTTCTCCCTTTATATAGTAATAAATTTTAAAAAAAAAAGGTTTTTTTATTGGAATTTTTTTTCCCCCCCTTTTTAAAATCGGATTTTACTAATAAAGAGGGCTTAAAAAGGGTGAAAATGACTTTTAGAGAGGAGAGAATATGGAGGAGATCTCGAGTTCTTTTTTTTTCGGCGATCTACGGAAAAATCCCAAGTCAAAGTATTATAGGTGAATAAAAAGGCCCTACCGTTTGCGATGTAGGCCAAAAAGGGAAAATTAGGTTTTTAGAGTTTCAAAAAAACACAATTGTCATTTTTCCCCGTCATTTAGGGGGCTTACAAAATTGTAACCAAACACAAACAGTCTCTTCGATAAACCATTTTGGGTTTTGAAGGCCCGGGGCCATATATTCCATTAAAATTTTGTCAATTTTGAAAATGACCTTTAAAATGGGTGTTACATGGGGGCAGGGGGGGGGGGTGCTCCAAATGCAGTCACCTGATAGTGATTTGAACCCTTGCAAAACCCTTGGGTTTCCCGTTGTTGGTAAAAGGTTGTTTTCCCAAAATGCCGGGTTTTGGGAAAATGGGACTGGGGGCATGCTTTTTCTGGGGGGGGGGGGGTTGCCCCTTTAAAAAATGTATGTCCCCCAACCCGACTTTTGTTTGGGGGTAAAAAGTTCCATGTAAATTAAATACTTTAAGGTACTTAAAAATTTGGAACCCCCCCCCCTATTTATTTCCCAACCTTTGGTTTTCTTTTGCAGTATTTTCCCTACTTTTAATTGTTTCTCAATGACATTTGCTGTCTCAATTTTATCCCAAAAAATTGGGGCATTTTACGTTTTACATCCTTTTTTTAATTAAAAAAAGAGTAAATTTTAAATGCCCTTTAAATGGGAGTATTTTTCAAACTATTAAAAAAAATAAAAAAAAAAACTCAAAACAGACCTGGAAAAAAAATTTCTCAAAGGGGGTTTTTATGAGAGTTTGTTTTATTTTTTTATTTGTTTTTAACCCCTTTGTTTATTTTGCTTTAAAACATTTAAAAATTTTATTGTTATTATTTATTTGTAAAATTTTACCCCAATATTTTAATTTTTTTACCTTTCCAAAAAGTTATCATATTTTTATATACGAAAATTTTAGCTTACAAATTACATAAATTGTTCCATTATTTATAAATTGTCTCCCTTTTATCCCATGTGTGTGTACAATGTATATAGATATAAATTTTCTATCATTTAAATAAGAAGTCTGCATTGAAACATATTATAGGGTGTCAAAATTTGGGAAATTTTTTACAATAGGATTTCTTAGTGGGATGTGAAGACGGTTGGGATGTTTTCGGGAATTTGCGGCTTTTACACTTGAAGTAATTTTCCATATCGGGGAAAGGAAAAGTAAAATAATTTTTCGTACTATCAAAAATTTAACAATTTTTTTTACAGTGTAGAGCCCCCGCAATCTCTGTCAGCAAATTTATATTGATTATTTCACATTAAGTTAGGTGCCATTCGATCAGAGGTATATTACACTATGTTTTGGAACAGGTGAAAAGTTTTTTGTAAGCACCCCATATAAAATTTTTGTTTAAAAAAATAACACTTTGAATGTAGGGCTATTTTCTTGTTGAAAAAAATGTTTCCCCAAAAGATCAGTCGGGGGTGTGTCCCAAAGTCGTATGTTTTAAAACTGAGCGTGATTACTAGCGAGTAAAAGAGAGAGGGTGCTTTTAACTTGTTCATTTTTTATAGAATTTTTTAAACCAAATTTTCAGGGGGGAAGTTTGGGGCCATCTATTCCGGCCCCCTTTGAAAAATTTCGAGTATTAAGGAAGGGGCTGTTAAAAGGGATACCCTAAGGAGTTTAAGGGGGGAATACCTGCATTTTATTTTTTTGTTACTGTTTTTTTAATTAATTATTATTTCTTTTTTCCCCTATTTATGTAAGTTTAATGTTAGTATCCTTTAAACCCAAAATAAGCTCGTTGTCAAAGATCAAAATTTTGGCCCAAAATTTGATCGAAATTTTAAAATGTGGCCCCCTCCCTTTAAAAAATCTTCTCAGGTTAAAAACCCCAATAAAGATGACTGCTGAAAAATTTTTTCATAATTAAACAAATTTTCTTTTTGTTTTTTTTACCAAATTTTTTAAATTTTATGTGGGGCCCAGTTTTTTTTGGAAATTTTTTTCATTTTAAAAAAAGGTGGAACAAATTTTTTTGTTTTTGGGGATTTTTTGTATTCCTTGCCAATGACTGATAAGAAAGGTTTTAATTGATGGATGAGGGTTTTTTGTTAAAATTTTTATTTGTAGTAAATTTCAATTTTTTTTGGGGGTTTAATGGGAAATCTGACGAAATTTCATGCAGCAAACAAATTTCAAAAACGCAAACACGCCGTTGTTAAATAACTTAAACCGTTTCCAAAATTTAAACATTCAAAAATTTTCCCCACTGCCAAAACTTTTTCTGATTGGCCGTGAAAAATGTTTTATCTTTATTAGCCATGCTACAGGGGGTGGCATTAAAAAACTTTGGGTTTTTTTTTTTGTTTCACCTGAATTTTTAAAAAAAGAAAAATTTTTTTATTTTCTATTTGAGTAAATGGGGTAATCCCGCCTCTGTTTTTTATGTGCCGTAATTTTAAAAAAACACAACTTGGGCTGGTAGCTGAGGGTCCCGATGTTCCCGGTTTTAATGGGCACAAAAAAAAAAACTTCAAAAAATAAATTTTGATTATTAATCAATTCCAAAGAAAAACTTTTAAAATTTATTATAAAATTGCCTCACAAAAGTTTAAAACATTTTTTGTTTAAGAAAACCCCAAAATCCCAAAAACAAATTTTTGGGGTTTTTATTTTTATACCCTACTGTTCAGACGACTTCGGAAAAAAAAATTTTTCGTATCTCCATTTTTTGTCATTGTTTCATTTTCCCTTTTCCACTATTGATGGTGCAACCGTATACAACACGCACCCCAATAAAGTCCCCTCTTAGAACCCTAACCCTTTTTACCTGAATGCATGGAAATTTTTAGTTGATTTAACCCCGAGAATATGGCCATCACAAATATTTTAAAACCCCCTTTTTCCCTTTTTTAAAATTTCCTTATTTTAAAAAAACTACATTACAAAATCCCAAAAACCCCAATCTTTTTTTCCCGATTTCCCCCAAATGACCACTTAGAAACTTTTAAAACCAAACTTTATTTTTAAAATTAAAGGGAAGTAAAACACAAAAAAAAAGAAACTGGTTGGGAAAAAAAATTGACGGGTTTTTCCAAAAAGTGGTTAAACAGTAAATTGTGTATGATTGTTTTTCAAGAAATGGATCAAAACTATGTTTTAGCTAATTATAAAAAAAATTAGATTTAGATGAAATCAAAAAAGTTAAAATAAAAAAAAAGATTTTAAAAAAAAAACATATAAGGGAATTTAAAAAAAAAATTTATTGTTTTTCTGAAACTTGAAGTGACGTAAAAGAGGCCCGGGGAAACCCCGTTTTAAAACCCGGAGTGGGTTCCCAAATTTCCCGCCAAGGGGTTTTACCCAAGAAATGGGGGAGGAATTTTTCTTTTTTAAAAAGTGTCCACGTAAAAAAAAGAAAATTAAAACCCCTGACACGTTTTAAAGAGGGAAAACAAGAAACCTTTCCTGAGAGGGAAAAATCAAATTTTTGATTTTTTTGCTGGGGGTTTTTTCCCGTAAGTGCCCCTGTCTAAAAAAATAAAACAAAGTTTTAAGGAAAAGAAAAACTGAAATATTAGTTTAAACCCAAAAAAGCAAAAAACTTTTCCCCAAAAAAATATTTTTGGGATGAAAATTTTTTTTGTGAAATCATTGATTTAACCCCAGGGAAATTTGCGATGCTGTGTTTTTTGGGTTTCCCCAAAGTATTTGTTTTGGATGTTTCTGGAACGTAAAGATAATTTTGGGGTTTTTAAAAATGTTTTAAATATATTTAAATTTAAAATTTATTTCATTATTAATTTAAACCTTTAATAATTTTTTTAATTTCAAAATTTTTTATTTTTGTCCTTTTTAAAATTTAAAAAAAAGATCTCTTTTGGGACACAAAAAGATTATCCCACCCAAACTTTGAATTATGTAACCATAAAAAATTATTAAACATAAAAAATTATGGGGGGATTTTATATATGGGAAACATTTTTATTTTGCGTTTGAGATGGGAGTTTTTTTTATTTTAAAAACGTGCAAATCCTTTTGAGTACCCTGTATTATATTTTTTAAAGATTTTAAAAATTTTTGTATTCAGAAAACCCAATGTTGGAAAAGGGGAACCGGTATAGAAAGGGAATTTTCAGTGCCCCTTTTTTTTGGGTAAAACCCAAAGGGAACTGTAAGTACCTAACCAATTTTAAACTGGCACCACCTGGACATGGGGTGGGTGGGATTCAGCAAGAAAAGATTATGTAAAATTTTAATTTTTAGTTTATATTAAAAATCCTAGGTAGCCCAAAATTTTGCCAGACAATGTTATAGGCTGGCTATTGCCCCCCTTATCTTTTAAGTAAGCACAATAAATAATTGATAAAAACTACTTCACGAAAAATTAGTTTATACAATTGTAGGTTTCTTGTCCAATCCATGATCCAACGATACAAGATTCTTTATACCAAATACTGTAATAGGAATAACTTTGCTGTTAATGCGGCTACGAAAGGGAAAGATGTGGGCGAAAAAATCGACAACATTGAGACTTTGATCCCAAATTACCACCGCGTCACTACGCTAAAATAAACAATTTCTAATCGACAAAATTTTTCCCCGAAAACTTTTTTTCCACTTTGGCCCAAAGAGTTTTATTTTAGCCCTTTATGTTTTTTTTTCCCACCCTCGCCCGGTTTAAATTTGGGGAGTTACCATATTGATAAAAAAAGCTAGATTGTGTTTACAGCAAGTACTGCAATTTCATAAATTGGGGGTTTATTACAAAAAAAGCCAATGAGTCCAAAAAACACATTTTACGAAATCCAAACTTCAAACCACTGTAATTTACATTTTAATCCGGGTTTTTGGGTTTTTAACTGTGTATTTATTTTTATTTATGTCTATTTGCAACAGGCAATGTAGCCCACTAGTGCAAATTTAATAGAAAGGGAGGGGGGGAAAACCCCGGGTACCGGCACATACCCCTCCCCCACCGAAAAGTACCAAGGGACCAACGGCTTTACGTCCATCCAAAGGGGGTGTAAATTTTGACAGTCATATAGGTTCCTCCCCTAACCCGGACTGCCCCCAAACAGACGGCGCCAAGGAGAAAGAAGCTGTCAGCAAGCTTACGAACCCCTAGTCTGCCTAGCCAGCAATATACGTGTTTCGGGCAAGCAGCGACCCACCAACCCCGACCACGCCCCATGTTGCTTAACTTCAGTGTTCAGTGGGAATGGTTAAACGACCCCGGCTAAATCTTGATGATAGTTTTAGTTTTGCTAGAATATTTTGTCATAGTAGGCCCATCCCTTTAGAAGGGGCCCAAAAAAACTTTGGATTTTGGTTGCTTTTTAAAATATTTTTAAAAAGTATGCATTTTTTTTCAGGTAAAAATTCCCGAAAATTCTATAGGATATGTCTATAGTTCCAATATAGAACAGCTAGACAGCTGTCAGTGTCCCTAAAAAAGCACTTCTTTAAAAACAAAAACAAAAAGAATTCATTGGCTGTTTTTTTTGGAAAAAATTTGTGCTTTTTCAAACCTAAACGTGGACATAGGTTGATTTTGTCAAAACTTTTAAAGATAGTATTATTCCCAGTGAAAAAAACGATTTTTTTTATGGTATGGGGTTTAAAAATTGGGAATTTGGAAATTGGCTGTTTTTTTAAAGAGTGTTCAAAATTTAAAAGGGAAAATTTCATTTCACTTCCCCCAAAGGGAAAAAATTTTTTCTTTAAAATTTAAAAACCTTAAAAAAAAAAAAACCCACCAAA
>JAMZAV010019049.1:0-16195 GCA_024449915.1 Sweltsa coloradensis
TGTCAAAATGTAAATGAAAAAGTCAAAATGACAAATCACTATATGAAATTGACTTAACTAACTTCCTGACAAAATGCAATTGACAATCTGACATTCTTTCAAATCAAACACGAAAAATAGCAAATTAACAAAATGAAACAGTCCAAACTGTGAATATGAAAAACTGACAAAATAACAAACTTACAATATAAAAATGACTTAATCTAACAACCTGACAAAATGCAATTGACAATCTGACATTCTTACAAAATCAAACTGACGAAAACTAGCAAATTGACAAAATGAAACTGTGAAAATGAAAAACTGACAATTTGAAAATGACTTAAACAAGCAAATTACAAAATGTTATTGACAAAGTGACAATATACAATATCAAACTGACGAAAACCTAGCAAATTAACAAAAGTTAAACTGTCAAACTGTGAAAATTAAAAAATGACAAAATACAAACTTTCAATATGAAAATGACTAAACTAACAACCTGACAAAATGCAATTTAAAATCTGACATTCTTAAAAAATCAAACTAACGAAAACTAGCAAAATTTACAAAAATGAACTATGAAAATGAATAACTTTCAATTTGAAAATGAATAAAACAACAAACTGACAAAATATTATTGACAAACTGACAATATATAATATCAAATAATATATCAAACTGACGAAAACTAGCAAATTAACAAAACTAAAAAATGTCAAACTGTGAAAATAAAATCTGACACAATGACAAGTTACAATATGAAAACGACTTAAAGTAACAACCTGACAAATCAATTGACAATCTGACATTCTTACAAAATCAAAATAACACTAGCAAATTGGACAAAATGAAAATGTGAAAATGAAAAAAATGACAATTGAAAATTATTAAAACAAGCAAAAATGACAAAATGTTTTTTGACAAAATGACAATATACAATATCAAACTGAAAGAAAAAACCCAGCAAATTAACAAAATGAAACTGTCAACTGTGAAAATGAAAATCTGACATAATGACAACTTACTATATGAAAATTTACTTAAACTAACTTCCTGACAGAATGCAATTGACAGTCCCGACATTCTTAGAAAATCAAACTGACGAAAACTAGCAAATTGACAAAATTAAACTGTGAAAATGAAAAACCGCAAATTTGAAAATGAAATAAAACAAGCATACTGACAAAATGTTATTGACAAACTGACAAAATTACAATTTCAAACTGAAGTTAACCTAGCAAATTAAAAAAATGAAACTGTCAAACTGTAAAAATTAAAATTGACAAAATTGCAAACTTACAATATGAAATGACTAAAACTAACAACCTGGGAAATGCAATTGACAATCTGACATTCTTACAAATCAACTGACGAAAACTAGCAAATTGACAAAATGAAAATGTGAAAAAGAAAAAAACTGACAATTTGAAAATGACTTAAACAACAAACTTACAAAATGTTATTAACAAAGTGACAATAATACAATATCAACTGAAGTTAACCTAGCAAATTAACAAAATGAAACTGTCAAACTGTGAAAAAAAAAATCTGACAAAATGACAAAGTTACAATATGAAAATGACTAAAACTAACAACCTGACAAAATGCAATTGACATCTGACATTCTTACAAAATCAAACTGACGAAAAAAAAAAAATAGCAAATTGACAAAATGAAACTGTGAAAATGAAAGACTGACAATTTGAAAATGATTAAAACAAGCAAAAAAGACAAAGTGTTATTGACAAACTGATAATATTACAATATCAAACTTACGAAAACCCCAGGAAATTAACGAAATGAAAAACTGTGAAAATTTAAAAAAAACTGACAAAATTACAAACTTACAATGTGAAAATGACTAAAACTAACTTCCTGACAAAATGCAATTGACAATCTGACATTCTTAAAAAATCAAACTGACGAAAACTAGCAAATTGACAAATGAAACTATTGTAAAATGAATAACTTTCAATTTGAAAATAACTAAAACAAGCAATATGACAAATTCCAATTGATAATCCTGACTTCTTACAAAATCAAACTGACCATACCTAGCAAATTAACAAATGAAACGTCAACTGTGAAAATGAAAATCTGACAAAATTGACAAACTCACTATATGAACTATTGACTTAAAACTAACTTCCTGACAAAATGCAATTGAACAATCTGACATTCTACAGTATCAAACTGAAAAATTAGCAAATTGACAAAATGATAAACTGTGAAAATGAAAAAACTGGACAATTTGAAAATGACTAAACAAGCAAAATGACACATGTTTATTGACAAACTGACAATAATTTACATATCAAACTGACGAAAACAAGCAATTAACAAAATGAACTGTCAAACTGAGAAAATGATATCGTTCAAAATGACAAAATGACAATATCAAAATGACTAAAACTAAACACCTGACAAATGCAATTGACAATCTGACATCCCTACAAAATCTAACTGACTAAAACTAACAAATCAACAAATGAAACAGCAACCTGTGAATATGAAAAACTGACAATTTGAAATGCCTAAAATAAGCAAACAGATGATATTTTATTGACACACTGACAAATATTACAATATCAAACTGACGAAAACCTAGTAACTTAACAGAATCAAACTATCAAACTGTGAAATGAAATAACTGACAAATTACAAACTTACAATGTGAAAATGACTAAAACTAACAACCTCACAAAATGCAATTGACATTCTGACATTCTTCAAAATCAAACTGACGAAACTAGAAATTGACAATGAAAACTGTGAAAATGAAAATTTGAACAATTTGAATATGACTAAAACAAGCAAACTGCAAATGTTATTGACAACTGACAATATTACAATATCAAACTGACGAAAACTAGCAAAGTACAAATAAAACTGTACACTGTGAAAATGAAAAACTGAACAAAATAGAAAACTTACAATATGAAAATGACTTAAACTAACAACCTGACAAAATGCAAATTGCAATCTGACATTCTTACAAATCAAACTGCGAAAACTATCAAATTGACAAAATGAAACTGGAAATGAAAAACTGACAATTTGAAAATGACTTAAACAAGCCAAACTTACAAATGTTATTGACAAAGTGACACTATCCAATATCACTGACGAAAACCTAGCAAATTAACAAAATGAAAACTGTCAAAACTGTGAAAATTAAAACTGACAAAAATAAACAAACTTACAATAATGAAAATACTAAAACCTAACAACCTGACAAAAATGGCAATTGAAAATCTGACATTCTTAGAAAAATCAAACTAACGAAAACTAGCAAATTGACAAAATGAACTATAAAATGATAACTTCAATGTTGAAAATGATCAAACAAGCAGACTGACAAAATATTATTGACAACTGACAATATTACAATATCAAACTGACGAAAAACTAGCAAATTTAAACAAAACTAAAAACTGTAAACTGTGAAAATAAAAATCTGACACAATGACAAAGTTTACAATAGAAAACGACTTAAAGTAACAACCTGCAAAATGCAATTGACAATCTGACTTCTTACAAAATCAAACTAACCTAGCAATTGACAAAATGAAAACTGTGAATGAAAAACTGGACAGTTTGAAAATTATTAAACAAGCAAACTGACAAAATGTTATTGACAAAATGACAATATACAATATCAAACTCACGAAACCTACAAATTACGAAAATGAAACGGTCAAACTGTGAAAATGAAATCTGACTAATGATCAAACTTACTATATGAAATTGGACTTAAACTAACTTCCGGACAGAATGCAATTGACAGTCTGACATTCTATAGAAATCACACTGGGGGGGGCCGAAACTAGCAATTGACAAATTGAAACTGTGAAATGAAAACTGACAATTTGAAATGACGAAATCAAGCAAAACTGCAAAAATGTTATTGACAAACTAACAATATTACAATATCAAACTGACGAAAAACCTAGCAAAATTAACAAAATTAAAAACTGGTCAAACTGTGAAAATGAACAACCTGCCAAAATAACAAACTTAACAATATGAAATGACTTAACTAACTAACCTGACAAAATGCAAGTGACAATCTGACATTCTAACAAAATCCAAACTGACGAAAAATAGCAAATTGACAAAAGAAACTGTGAAAGAAAAACTGACATATTTTGAAAATGACTTTAACCAAGCAAACTTACAAAATGTTATTGGACAAAGTGACAATATACAATATCAAACTGACTGAAAACCTAGCAAATTAACCAATTGACACTGTCAAACTGTGAAAATTAAAACATGACAAAAATACAAACTTACAATATGAAATGACTAAAACTAAAACAACCTGACAAAAGATGCAATTGAAATCTGACATTCTTAAAAACAAACTAAAGAAAACTATCAACTTGACAAATGAAACTCATGAAATGATAACTTTCATTTGAAATGAATAAAACAGGCAAAACAGACAAAGTGTTATTGACTAAACTGACAATATTACAATATCAACTTACAAAAACCTAGGAATTAACCAAATGAAAACTGTCTAACTGTGAAAATTTAAAAATAACTGACCAAACGTACAATGTGAAAATGACTAAAGACTAACTCTTGACAAATGCAATTGACAATCTGACCTTCTTAAAAAAATCCAACTGACTCAAACTAGCAAAATGACAAAATGAAACCATGAACATGAATAACTTTCAATTTGAAAATAACTAAAACAAGCAAACTGACAATTCAATTGATAATCTTGGACATTCTTCAATCAAACTACGAAATACAGCAAATTAACAACATGAAAACAGTGAAAATGAAAAATTTACAAATTTGAAAATGACTAAAACAGCAAACTGACAAAATGCTTATTGACAAACTGACATTATTACAATATCCAAAACTGAAGTTAACCAAACAAATTAACAAAATGAAACTGTCAAACTGTAAAAATTAAAAATTGAACATAATTGCAAACTTACAAAATATAAAGATGACTAAAACTACAACCTGACAAAATGCAATGTGACAATCTGACATTTCTAACAAAAACAAAATGTGACGAAAACTACAAATTAACAAAATGAAACTGTCAAACTGTGAAAATGAAAATTGTGCAAAATGACGAAAACACACTATATGAAATTTTACTTTAAACTAACTTTCCTGACAAAATACATTGACAATCTGACATCTTACAAATCAAACTGACGAAAAGTAGAAATTGACAAAAGAAACTGTGAAAAAAGAAAACTGACAATTTGAAATGACTTAAACAAGCCAACTTACAAAATGTTTTAACAAACTGACATTATTACAATATCAAACTGAAGTTAAAAAAAAACCCCCTTTAGCAAATTAACAAATGAAACTGTCAAACTGTAAAAATTAAAATTGACAAATTGCAAACTTACAATGATGAAAATGACTAAAACTAACAACGGCGGTAAAATGCAATGGACCATCTGACATTCTTACAAAATCAAACTGACGAAACTAGCAAATTGACAAAATGAAACCTGTGAAAAAGAAAAACTGACAATTTGAAAAAGACTAAACAGCAAACTTCAAAATGTTCTTAACAAAGTACAATATGACAATATCAAACTGAAAGTTAACCTAGCAATTAACAAAATGAAACTGGTCAACTGTGAAAATAAAAATCTGACAAAATGACAAGTGTACAATAGAACATGACTAAAACTAACAACCTGACAAAATCAATTGCAATCTGACATTTCTTACAAAATCAAACTGACGAACCACTACAAATTGACAAAAATGAAACTGTGAAAATGAAAACTGACAATTTGAAAATGTTAAAACAAGAAAATGACAAGTGTTTATTGACAAACTGATGATATTACAATATCAACCTTAACGAAAACCTAGGAAATTAAACGAATGAACTGTCTAAACTGTGAAAATTTAAAAATAACTGACAAAATTTACAAACTTTACAATATGAAAATGACCTAAAACTCACTTCCTGGACAAAATGCAAATTGACAATCTGACATTCCTTACAAAAATCAAACTGCACGAAAACTATCAAATTGACAAAATGGAAACTATGTAAAATGATAACTTTCAATTTGAAAATACCTAAACCAAGCCATATGACAAATTTCAATTGATAATCTGACTTTCTACAAAATCAAAACTGACCTACCAGCAATTAACAAAATAAACAGTCAAACTGTGAAAATGAAAATCCTGACATAATGCAACTACAATATGAAAATGACTAAAACTAACA
This sequence comes from Sweltsa coloradensis, assembly GCA_024449915.1. Taxonomy (NCBI): domain Eukaryota; kingdom Metazoa; phylum Arthropoda; class Insecta; order Plecoptera; family Chloroperlidae; genus Sweltsa; species Sweltsa coloradensis. The sequence goes on from JAMZAV010019049.1 coordinate 6,221, forward strand.
ACCTGACAAATGAGCAATTGACAATCTGAATTTCTTACAACAACAAAATTGACGAAAACTAGCAATTACCAAAATGAACTGTCAAACTGTGAAAATTAAAATGTGACAAAATGACAAACTCACTATAATTATGAATGACTTAAACTAATCTCCTGACGAAAATGCAATTGACAATCTGGACATTCTTTCAAATCAAACTGAGACGAAAATTAGCAAATTGACAAAAGAAACTGTGAAAATGAAACTGACTAATTTGAAAATGACTTAAACAGCAACATGAAAAATGTTATTGACAACTGACAATATTACAATATCAAACTAACGAAAACTAGCAAATTGACAAAATGAAACTATGAAAATGAATAACTTTCAATTTGAAAATGACTAAAACAAGCAAACTGACAAAATATTGTTGACAAACTGACAATATTACAATATCAAACTGTCGAAAACCTAGCAAATTAACAAAATGAAACTGTCAAACTGTGAAAATGAAAAACTGACAAAAAATTTCAAACTTTCAATGTGAAAAAAGATTAAAACTAACAACCTGACAAAATGCAATTGACAATCTGACATTCTTACAAAATCAAACTGACGAAAACCTAGCAAATTAACAAAATGAAACTGTCAAACTGTGAAAATAAAAATCTGACAAAATGACAAAGTTACAATATGAAAATGACTAAAACTAACAACCTGACAAAATGCAATTGACAATCTGACATTCTACCCAAAAAAAAACTGACGAAAACTGCAAATTGACAAAATAAACTGGTTTAAATGAAACTGACAATTTGAAAATGGATTAAAAACAAGCAAACTGACAAAATGTTTTTGACAAAATGACAATTTTACAATATCAAACTGAAAGAAAACCTAGCAATTAACAAAATGAAACTGTCAAACTGTGAAAATTAAAAACTGACAAAAATACAAACCTACAATATGAAAATGACTAGAACTAACAACCTGACAAAATGCAATTGAAAAAACTGAACATTCTTAAAAAATCAAACTGACGAAAACTAGCATATTGACAAAATGAAACAGTCAAACTGTGAAAATGAAAATCTGACATAATGACAAACTTACTATTTGAAATTGACTTAAACTAACTTCCTGACAAAATGCAATTGACAGTCTGACATTCTAACAAAAAACAAACTGACGAAAACTAGCAAATTGACAATTGAAACTGTGAAAATGAAAAACTGAAATTTGAAAATGACTAAATCAAACAAACTGAAAAAATGTTAGTGACAAACTGACAATATTACAATATCAACTGAAGTTAACCTAGCAAATTAACACAAAATGAAACTGTCAAACTTGTAAAAAAATTAAAATTGACGAAAATTTGCAACTTACAATATGAAAATGATTAAGAACTAACACGCTTGGCAAAATGCATGACATCTACATTCTTACAAATCAAACTGAACGAAAACTACAATTGACAAAATGAACTGTGAAAATGAAAACTGACAATTTGAAATGATTCAAGACAGCAAAATGGACAAAGTGTTATTGACAAACTGACAATATTAACAATATCAAACTTACGAAAACCTAGGAAATTAACGAATGAAACTGTCTAACTGTGAAAATTTAAAAAGAACTGACAAAATTACAAAATTACAATGTGAAAATGACTAAACTAATTCCTGACAAAATGCAATTGACATCCTGACATTCTTAAAAAATCACACTGACGAAAACTAGGCAAATTGGACAAAAGGAAACTATGAAAATGATAACTTTTCATTTGAAAATACTAAAACAACTGCAAACGACAAATTCAATTGATAAATCTGACTTTCTTACAAAATCAAACTGACCAATCCGGCAAATTAACAAAATGAACAGTCAAACTGTGAAAATGAAAATCTGACCATAATGCCCACTGACAATATGAAAATGACTACAAACTAACAACCTTACAAAATGCAATTTACAATCTGACATTCCTAACAAAACAAAATTGGACAAAAAACTAGCAATTAACAAAATGAAACTGTCAACATGTGAAAATGCAAATGTGACAAAATGACAAACTCACTAATTAAAATTGACTTAAACTAACTTCCTGACAAAATGCAATTGACAATCTGACAGTCCTTACAAAATCAAACTGACAAAAAATTAAGACAAATTGACAAAATGAAAGTGTGAAAATGACAAACTGCCAATTTGAAATGCTTAAACAAGCAAACTGACAAATGTTTATTGACAACTGCATTATTAACAATATCAACACTGAAGTTATCCTAGCAATTAACAAAATGAAACTGTTCAAACTGTAAAAATTCAAATTGACAAAATGTGGGGCAAACTTACAAATATGAAAATGACTAAAACTAACAACCTGACCAAAAATGCAAGTTGACAATCTGATATTCCTGTACAACAAATTCAACTGAGACGAAAAACTAGCAAATGGAAAAAAAATGAAACTGTGAAAATGAAAAACCGACAATTTAAAATGATTAAAACGAAGCAAAATGACAAAGTGTTATTTGACCAAACTGACAATATTACAATATCAAACTTACGAAAACCTGAGGAAATTAACGAAATGAAACTGTCTAACTGTGGACAAATTTAAAAATAACTGCAAAAAATTACAAACTTAGCAATGTGAAAATGACTAAAAATAACTTCCTGACAAAATGCAATTGACAATCCTGACATTCTTAAAAAAAATCAAACTAACGAAAACTAGCAAAAGTGACAAAATGAAACTAGGAAAATGAATAACTTTCAATTTTGAAAAGACTAAAAACAAGCAAACTGACAAATTGTAATTGATAATCTGACATTCTTACAAAATCAAACACATGACGAATCCCAGAAAATTAACAAAATGAAACAGTCAAAACTGTGAAAATGAAATCTGACTAATGACAAACTTACAATATGAAATGACTAAAACTAACAACCTGCAAAATGCAATTGACAATCTGAGGCATTCTGACCAGAAATCAAACTGACGAACTCTAGCAAAATTGCAAAATTGAAACTGTAAAATGAAAAACTGTGACAATTTGGAAAATGGCTAAAACAAGCAAACTTGACAAAAAGGTTTATTATGACAGAAGCTGGTGCAATAATAATATCAAACTGACGAAAACTAGCAAATTAACAAAATTAAACTGTCAAACTGAGAAAATGAAAATCTGTCAAAATGACAAAATTTCACTATATGAAATTGGAACTTAAACTAACTTCCTGGACAAAATTGCAATTGACAATTTCTGACATTTTTTTTTCCCCCCCCCCCCCCCCCCCCCCCCAAAAACTCCAAACTGACGAAAATTAGCAAATGGACAAATGAAACTGTGGAAAAATGGAAAAAACTGAATTGGAAAAGAAAAAAAAAACGGACTCTTAAGGCTATTCCACGCGTGTTTCTATTGTCAAAAATATGGCTACTAAGTTAAAATATAGTGAATGGCTTTGAAACCATGGCTATTTTTAGGAAAAATCAAAAAATATTTTTCCAAATTTTTCTGATCCGGTACCACGGCCAATTAGCCACCTCAAAAAAATAATGTTCAACTTCAATTCGCCAGGGGCCACCACCATCAAACGTACGGGGGGGGGGGGGGGTGTTTGTTGTGGCTTTTTGTGGACCAATTATTTTTAACTGTTTTTCTATGGGGCACTGACTGAGAGAAAACAGATTTATTTAACCAAATTGTTCCTTTCCAGCGAATTTTTTTGTGTTGGCGGTATTTTACCGAATTTTGTACCGCCAAAACGAAAAAAATTCGCAGGAAAGACAATTGTTTAAAATAAAACTGTTTTCTCTCAGTCAGTCCAAAAGAAAAAACAGTTGAAAAATTAATGTCACCAAAGCACAAAACAAACCCTACGTTTGAATGGTGTGCCCTGGCGGAATTGAAGTTGGGAAATATTTTGAGGTGGCTATATTGGCCGGTTACCGGATCAGAAAAATTTGGAAAAAATATTTTTGATTTTCTAAAATAGCCATGTTTCAAAAGCCATCACTATATTTGTACTTAGTAGGCATTTTGGGAAAAATAGAAAAAACGCGGTGGAATAGCTAAACAAAGCAAAAATGACAAAACATGGTTATGGACCAAACTGGGACATTATTACAATATCAAACCTGAAAGTGATCCTAGCAAATAACAAAATGAAACTGTGAAATGAAAAAAAACTGACATTTGAAAATGGGACTAAAACAATCAAAATGACAAACATGTTATTGACAAACTGACAATATTACAATTCAAACTGACGAAAACAAGCAAATTAACAAAATGAAAACTGTTCAAAACTGAGAAAATGAATATCTGTCAAAATGGACAAATTACCAATATGAAAAAAGACTAAAAAACTAACAATTCCCGACAAAATGCAATGACCAACTGACATTCTTACAAAAATCTACCCGCCGTGAAAAACTAGCAAATTAACAAAATGAAACAGTCAAAATGTGAATATGAAAAACTGACCAATTTGAAAATGGAACTAAACATAAGGCAAAACAGATAATATTTTATTGACAAAAACTGAACAATATTAACAATAATCAAACTGCGAAAAACCTAGGAAATTAAAGAAGAAAACTATCAAACTGTGGAAAAATGAAAAACTGACAAAAATTACCAAACTACATGTGAAAATGACTAAAAATAACAAAACTGGACAAAAATGCAATGACATTCTGAACATCTACAAATATCAAAACTGACGAAAAATAGCAAAATGACAAAATGAAAAAAACTGTGAAAATGAAAAAAATTACAATTTGAATTAGACTAAAACAAGCAAAACTGGACAAAAATGTTATTGACAAACTGAACAATATTACCATATCAAACTGACGAAAACTAGCAAAATTAACAAAAGAAAAACTGTAAAACTGTGAAATGCAAAAAACTGACAAAATAGAAAAACTTACAATATGAAAATGACTTAAAAACTAAAACAACCTGACAAAAGCAATTGACAATCTGACATTCTTACAGTATTCAACCTGACGAAAGACTAGCAAATTGACAAAATCAAAACTGTGAAAAATGAAAAAAACTGACAATTTGGAAAAATGACTAAAACAAGCAAACTGGACCAAATGTTATTGACAAAAGTGGACAAATATTACAATATCAAAACTGACGAAAACTAACAAACTAACAATATTACAATATTCAAACTGACGAAAAACCTAGCCAAATTAACAAAATAAACTGATCAAAACTGTGAAATGAAAAAAACTGAAAAAAATTACAAACTTAACAATGTGAAAACTGACTAAACTAACAAACCTGACAACAATGCAATTGGACGGTCTGGACATTTTACAAATCAAACTGACGAAAAAACTAGCAAATTAAACCAAAATGAAAACAAGTCAAACTGTGAATAATGAAAAAAACTGAAATTTGAAAATAACTAAAAATAAAGCAACAGATAAGAATTTATGGCAAACTTGACAATATTACACTATCAAACTGACGAAAACCTAGAATAAATTAAACAAAATGGAAAAACTGTTAAAAAAACTGTAAAAATAAAAAACTGACAAAAATAACAAACTTACAACTATGACAAATGACCTTAAAATAACACACCTGACAAAAAATGCCAATGACAATCTGACATTCTACAAAATCAAACTGACGAAAAAAATAGCAAATGACAAAATGAAAACTGTGAAAATGAAAAACTGACAATGTGGAAATAAGGACTAACAGCAAACTTACAAAATGTTATTTGACAAAGTGGCAATATACAATATCAAATGAACGAAAAACCTAGCAAAAGTAACAAAAGGAAAACGTCAAACTGTGAAAATGAAAAACTGACAAAAAATACAAACTTACAATATGAAAATGACTAAAACTAACAACCTGACAAAATGCAATGACGATCTGAAATTCTTACAAAATCAAACTGGACAAAAAACTAGCCAAATTAACAAAAATGAAAAAACAGTCAAAAACTGTGAATATGAAAAAAATACAAATTGAAAAATAACTAAATAAGCAAACAGGGATAAGATTTATTGGCAAAAAATGAACAATATTTTACAATATCAAACTGACGGAAAACTAGCAAATTAACAAATGAAAAAACTGTTAAAACTGTGAAAAATGGAAAAACTGAACATTTGAAAAGGACTTAACAAGCAAAACTTACAAAATGTATGGGACAAAGTGACAATATACAATATCAAAACTAACGAAAAACTAGCAAATTGAACAAAATGGAAACTAGAACCATTTGAATTAAACTTTCAATTGAAAATGATAAAACAAGGCAAAAAACTGAAAAAAAATATTGACAACTGACAATTATTACAATATCAAAACTGACGAACAATAGCAAAATTAACAAAAAACTAAAAACTGGCAAACTGTGAAAATAAAAATCTGACCACAATGACAAAGTTACAATATGAAAACGACTTAAAAAGTAACAAAACCTGACAAAATGCAATTGACAATCGATCATTCTTACAAAATCAAACTAACACTAGCAAATTGACAAAAATGGAAAAACTGTGAAATGAAAAACTGACAATTTTGAAAAATATTAAAACAAGCAAAATGACAAAATGTTATTGACACAAATGACAATATACAATATCAAACTGACGAAAACCTAGCAAATTAACAAACTGAAAACCCAACTGTCAAACTGTGAAAAATGAAAATATGACATAAATGTGTGTGACAAACTTACTATATGAAATGACTTAAAAACTAACTTCCTGGACAGAATGCAAATGACAGTTGACATTCTTAGAAAAAAATCAAACTGACGGAAAACTAGGCAAAATTGACAAAATTAAAAAACTGTGAAAATGAAAAACCGACAATTTGAAAATGGACGAAAAACAAGCAAAACTGACAAAATCGTCTATTGACAAATGACAATATTACAATTTCAAAACTGAGTTAACCTAGCAAATTAACAAAATGAAAAAAATGTCAAACTGTAAAAAATTAAAAATTGGGGACAAAATTGCAAAACTTACAATATGAAAATGACTAAAAACTAACAACCTGGCAAAAATGCATTGACAATCTGCGTCTTACAAAATCAAAGTGAAGAAAACTAGCAACTTGACAAAAAAGGAAACTGTGAAAAGGAAAAAAACTGACAATTTTGGAAAATGACTTAAACAAGCAAACTTACAAAAAAATGTTATTAACAAAGTGACAAATATGACAAATATCAAAACTGAAGTTAACCTAGCAAATTAACAAAAAAATGAAACTGTTCAAAAACTGTGAAAATAAAAATCTGACAAAAATGACAAAGTTACAATATGAAAATGACTAAAACTAACAAACCTGACAAAAAATGCAAGTGACATCTGCATTCTTACCAAAAATCAAAACTGACGAAAAACTAGCAAATTGGAACAAAATGAAAACTGTTGAAAATGAAAGGACTGACAATTTGAAAATGATTAAAAAACAAGCAAAAATGACAAAGTGTTTAGTGGACAAACTGATAATATTACAATAATCAAACTTACGAAAACCCTAGGACAACTCCTATAACGTATAAAACAAATGTCTTTAACTGTGAAAATTTAAAAATAATGACAAAATTACCAACTTACAATGTGAAAATGACTAAAACGAACTCCTGACAAAATGGCAATGACAATCTGGACATCTAAAAAATCAAACTGAACGACAACTAGCAAATTAACAAAATGAAACTATGAAAATGAATAACTTTCAATTTGAAAATAACTAAACAAGCAATATGACAAATTCAATTGTAATCTGACTTATTACAAAATCAAAGACCAATACAGCAAATTACAAATGAAACGGTCAAACTGTGAAATGAAAAATCTGACATAATGACAAACTGACAATATGAAAATGACTAAAACTAAAACGACAAAATGCAATTGACCAATTCTGACATTCTAACAAAAAAAATTGACAAAAATAGCAAATTAACAAATGAAACTGTCAAACTGTGAAATGAAAATCTGCAAAAGACAAAACTTACTATATGAATTGAATTAACTAATTCCTGACAAAATGTGCAAATTGACAATTGACATTCTTAAAAATCAAACCTGACGAAAAACTAGCAAAAAATTTGACAAAATGAAACTGTGAAAATGAAAAAACCGACAATTGAAAAAGACTAAACAAGCAAACGACAAAATATTAATGACAAACTGACAATATTACAATTTCAAACTGAGTTAACTAGCAAATTAACAATAAAACTGTCAAAACGGAAATGAAAATGTGACAATGACAAACTCACTATATGAAATTGACTTAAATACTTCCTGACAAAATGCAATTGACAATCTGACATTCTTACCCCCCCCCCCACGACGAAAACTAGCAAATGACAAAATGAAACTGTGAAAATGAAAAACTGACAATTTCGAAAATGATTAAAAACAAGCAAAATGGACAAAGTGTTATTGACAAACTGACAATATACAATATCAAACTTACAAAAACCTAGAAATTAACGAAAATGAAACTGTCTCAACTGTGAAATTTAAAAATAACTGACAAAATTACAAACTTACCAAAGTGAAACTGACTAAACTAACTCTTGACAAAATGCAATTGACAATCTGAACATTCTTAAAAAATCAAACTGACGCCAAAAATCAGCATATTGACAAATGAAAACTATGAAAATGAATAACTTTCAATTTTGAAAATGACTAAAACAACAAACTGACAAATGCAATTGACAATCTGACATTCTTACAAAATGAAACTAAAGAAAACCAGCAAATTAACTAAATGAAACAGTCAAACTGAGAAAATGAAAATCTGACATAATGACAAAACTTACTATATGAAAAGGACTTAAACTAACTTCCTGACAAAATGCAATTGGGACAGTCTGACATTCTTACAAGATCAACTGACGAAAAAAATAGCAAATTGACAAATTGAAACTGTGAAAATGAAAAAACGACAATTTGAAAATGACTAAATCAGCAAACTGGACAAATGTTATGACAAAATGACAAATTATTTACAATATCAAACTGACCCCCCCCCCCCCCCCTGAAAACTAGCAAATTAACAAAACTAAAAACTGTCAAACTGTGAAAATAAAAAACTGACAAAATGGACAAAGTTACAATATGAAAAAGACTTAAACTAACAACCTGACAAAAGCAATGACAATCTGAAATTCTTACAAAATCAAAAACTGGACACTAGCAAATTGACAAATGAACTGTGAAATGAAAAACTGACCAATTTGAAAAATGATTAAAACAAAGCAAACTGACAAATGTATTGACAAAATGACAATATACAATATCAAATGACGAAAAACCTAGCAAATAACAAAATGAAAACTGTTTCCACCTTGTTGCACCAATGAAAATCTGACATAATGGACAAAAGTATATATGAAATTGACTTAAACTAACTTCCTGACCAGAATGCAATGACAGTCTGACATTCTTAGAAAATCAAACTGCCCCCCCCCCCCCCCTCAAACTAGCAATTGACAAATGAACTGGTGAAAATGAAAAACTGACAATTTGAAAAATTGACTAACAAGCAAACTGAAAAAATGTTAATGACAACTGAACAAATATTACAATATCAAACTGACGAAAACCTAGCAAATTAACAAAATAAAACTGTAAAACTGTGAAAATGAAAAACTGACAAAATAGCAAACTTACAATATGAAATTGACTTAAACTAACAACCTGACAAAATGCAATTGACAATCTGACATTCTTACAGTATCAAACTGACGAAAACTAGCAAATTGACAAAATGCAAACTGAAAATGAAAAACTGACAATTTGAAAATGACTAAAATAAGCAAACAGAAAATATTTTATTGACAAACTGACAATATTACAATATCAAACTGACGAAAACCTAGGAAATTAACGAAATGAAACTATCAAACTGTGAAAATGAAAAAAAAACTGACAAAATTACAAACTTACAATTGAAATAAAAAACT
>JAMZAV010019060.1:0-11758 GCA_024449915.1 Sweltsa coloradensis
TATGCGATTCTGCTGGAAAAATCATTACTAAGTTGAAGATTTTTTTTTAAATTAATTTAAATTAATAAAAAATAAACTTTAATTTTAATTTTTTTTAATTAATCATATTTTTAACAAGAAAAAATCGTAAAATTGCGATTTTCATAAGAAATAATTATTCGAATGCCCTCAAATTTCATACGAATATATAAATTCATAAAATTAAGGTTCTGTGAAAAATTCATTACAATCGGATAAAGCATGTAGGTGTTACAAGTCAAAGAATTGTTTTAAAAAAGAAAAAAAAAACGTAAAATTTCGTTTTTCACAAGAAATAATTTTTCGATTGTGCTCAAATTTCACAAGAATATCTTAATTCATAAAATTATGGTTCTGTGAAAAAATCATAAAAATCGGATAAAGCATGTAGATGTTATAAGTCGAAGAAATTTTTTAAAAATCGAAAAAAATCGTAAAATTGCGATTTTCATGAGAAATAATTTTTCAATTACGCTCAAAACGTGGCAGTTCTAAGTTCAGAGATTTAAAAGGTCTCCATAAAATTTCATCGCAATTGGAGTATCGGTTTAGCCGGAATCGTGTTAACAAACAGACAAAAATACAAACAGAAAAAATAAGAAAAACGAAAAAAAAATCATAAAATTGCGATTTTAATGAGAAATAATCTTTCGATTGCGCTCAAAAACGTGGCATTTTTAAGTTAAGAGATTTCGAAGGCCTCCAAAAAATTTCATTGCAATTGGAGTATCGGTTTAGCCGGAATCGTGTTAACAAACACACTAAAATACAAACAGAAAAAAACAAGAAAATCGAAAAAATCGTGAAATTGCAATTTTTATGAGAAATAATTTTTCGATCGATTTTTTTAATCGTGCAGTTCTAAGTTCAGAGATTTCAAAGGTCTCCAGAAAATTTCATCGCAATTGGAGTATCGGTTTAGCCGGAATCGTGTTCACAGACACACAAAAATACAAACAGAAAAAAAAAGAAAAAAAAAACACTCCGGATTTTTTTCTCCAGTGAAGTAGAATGGAATCTTCGCTACGCTCATCCAAAAAGTGTAATACCATATCTTAATTACAAGAAAGTTTCCATATTGGAGTCAAATTTTATGTGTTAAGATCCCATATTTTAGTGAATTCTGAATAAATAGGCATCGTCATCGGTAAATTCTGGTATCGTTCCATCTCTATAGTAAGAACACATCGTATACACTGTGATGTCGCGTTTAGGTTATTGTACATTGAGGGTAAAATACGCTCGTCTTAGATTTGAAACGTATAACGGGCAATTTGCACCAGCAATATATCACAAAAGTTTGCCACACAAAATCAATGCTTTTAATTGACTTCGTAATAGAACGTAATATTTTAAACCCACTTTATATAAGAGCGTGTTTAATATTCTCTTTCCACGAAGTTCCAAAGTCTGAACTCTCTGAACTCAAAACGAATTCAATAAAGTCTCAAATTGAAATTAAACCAAGCCCCAGTTTTAATTTCTCCTATTAAATTATCCACAGCGCACCGAAGACAATGCAATTAGATCGGCCTACTAACAGAATAACTCTGTGGTTTTATGTACAATTTTCTCGATGTGACGAAATGAGCACAAATGTTATTACTGACGGCAAGGGAAGGGAAATGCTACAAAGGAAGGAAGCCTAGGGGTAGGGGATAAGGGATGGAGGGTAGATAGGAGGAAGACCCTGTTAGCCACAATTAAACCCGCAGACATCGAGTAAATAAATGTCCTAGCCGAGATCCCCGCTTCCCCCATTCTCTCTCGTCTTTGCTCCTTAGTATCATTGCTCCTTGCTTTGCTCGGTATTCCTCCCCCTGCACCCGCTACACTCGGGGCATGGATAAATATTGACTACGGGGAGATATCCGATGTGTTCCTTGCTTCTCTCCCAATAATAACACAAGAGTAAATTGAATTAGTGATAATAATTCTAGGGTGGCTACAAAAAGAGTCGGAAAATTATCAAAAATGTAAGTTGCCGAATCTACTTTGCCTCGGGGCTTATAGCATTGGTATCAACTTTTTTCTCTTGATTGGGTCAATGCTCGTGTCATTTTCCTTGCACACACTGCACTGCTAATTGGATAAGCCATCGAGGACTGAATATCCGGGACTAGCTTCCCAATTACTATTATCGCCTACCATACACAGTAACCGTATCGGTTCTTGTCTGTATCGGTTGCTCTATAACCGCCTACCGCCGCGTGAAGAAACCTTCAAACAAACTTTAAAGTATAGGCGGCTCCGTTGACAATGCACCATGAACACCTATTTGAATAAATCAACAGACAAATTCAAATTTTGTTAGGCCTAAATACGTGAAAAACTAAGACGAGGATAGGAATTTTTAAATATGGTGGAGGTGCCGGGCCAACGCGAGTTAAACGTACAAGTCGATATGAAGTTTTAGCGTACATATCAACCCTTTGAAGCCACACTTGTTTAATAGCACACTTACTCTTTAGTTTTAATGCAATATTATAATTTTATTAATAAATCTCGAATTATGTTTGCACTAATTTTTCAATTACGAAAAAATTTATATCTACTATTAAAATACTTATTTTGTCACTTCAAAAAATCGTGTTTCTAATCTAGAAATATGACAATACAATACCGTCTATTAGGCCCTACTGGTTGTGTAAATTGTCAAGGATGGCATACAAGATTTTTCCCTGTTCTGCCAATCGAAACTGACGACATCAAATATCACCAATAGGCGAACGTAAAATCAAAGCGTTGTTGTTTTCATCTTTCTCAGATTCTACTTTGACTTCCCAACACAATACGTTTGATGAACCATGTGAATGCGAAGAGCTTTCACGTCGCAGCACGGAACTTTTAATCAAACGAAGTGAAAGCCATAGAAAGGCGTATTGATGCTCGTCTCATCGTTGATCAACGTTGTGTGGGCTCACTTGGCGTGTTTTATATATAACAAGCTGCAGTCTCGTGCCCGGTGGCGATATCAATAAAGATCGGAATTGCATACTCCAGATGGTAAGTTATGGTCTAGTTGAAAGGAATATCGCCCTATTTAACGCTCGGTGAGAAACTCGTGAAGGATACAAAGCACACAGTGTGAAATATTGTCCCACAACGTCACGTCTCGTACATTATTTGAACTTAAAAATATACATTTCTGAAACATAGTTTTTTTTAGAAATGCAATCGTTTGTACTTTTTGCATGTGAATAATGTTTCAAAGCTAAAAGAAAAACAATTGATAAGTTGCAAATTATTTTCAAATCATCAGAGTTTAACAACGCTTTTAAGAGATGGAAATGACTCAATCCCTTGCATTAGCATTAACGACTGAGGAAAACCTCGAAAAAACCTTCAGTCAGGATTGCCGGTCATGACGGGCTTTGAAACCGGGACCTTCCGAATCAGAGTCGCGCGCCTAACGCTCGAGCCAACACTGTCGTTTAGATAAGAGTGATGTGAACCTTCTCGGAAAAGAATAGATGCTCCTTCTAACTGGGTGTAATTGTAAAGGGGATGTCCAAGGGCTGTTTATGAAGGGGCACCAGCATTCGCCGTAACGACGGAATACTACCTAAAAAAAATCAAGATAAGAGGGAATATTGGTGTGAAATGAAAATGGAAGTGAATATTAAACGAGATTTAAGAGACTTCCAAGACAAGGACGAGTTCAGTCAAACGGCAAACCACGTTTGAGGAAGTTTCTGGGAAAAAAACGTAAAATGAGCACAACAAGAGCAGAGAGTCAAATAGCTACTCCATGCTCACCGGCGCTTTCAAGTGAGGCTAGATAGATCTCTAGTCTTAGCTTTCGGCTTTAAATTAAATCACCCCACCGCAAATCAGTAATGTGGCTGACTGTGTACACCAAAAATATTAAAGTATTTGTTATTTACATTCGCTGTAGCAGAGCGACTGACTGACTGACTGATTAGTGGTTGAGATGTGTTACTAACTAAATAAACATGTTATAATAATTCATTTTATCGGTGACTTTGGAGGTCCTTACAACAAGACACATTAAATGGTATATTAATGTCACCCACTGAAAATCATTATACAGATTTATTTGATGCGTTATTTATTAAGCAGTGTACTAACGCTGAGTGGGTTGTAGATGAGGATGAATTACTATTACAAAATCAAGCTCATATTAGGGTTCGATCCCACGTACCTCGGGGTAATACGCTTCGACTTACAACCGTCGTGGACGGCCGATAATAGAGCACGCGGGATGTAGGCGTAATAGGAATGAAGAAAGAAAAAAACTGATTAAAAAAGGCAAAATACAGAAGTGTTTTTAAATTAAATCATTGATTAAAGATTTGATTATTGAAGGAGATTGATAGAATATGTTTTCGTGGTCTAGATTCTAATTTTGTTGTAAATTGTAGCAGGAATCCTCCCAAATTCTCTCCCCATTTTTGTCACCCAGTTAACCCACCAGCCTCAACTGAGTCCTGAACCATATTCTATTTCTACACAAACGCTACACTAATTAGATTTATATGTTTCATCGTAATAATAATAATATCATAATGTTGTGGAAGCGTGTAGCTCGATAGACTTGTAGTGTAGCTGTGATAATGGATGTTCACATCACATCCAGCGCTGAATGCTTCTTGCTCCACTGGAATAATAAATTAAGGGTCGGGTTTGCAGTGTGCCACTCTCCCAGTCCTACCACACGCTAAATAAGCCAATTTTATCAAATTAATCTCCCCTCCCTGACACAACTCGACTACATTTCACACCAGAACAAGGTTAAGTTGGCAACAGTTTATCATTCGTGCATTAAATCACTGTTTTTTTTGTTGCTGTGTCAGGATATCTATAAAAGTAAGTAGGAGAGCAAACTGGCTAAAAACTGTTAGTTCTGCGGCTTATGGGGGGGGGGGGGGGTGATGAATTAATGTGGGTGGCTGTGTATGGAGCCAAACCGGCCACGATAGGAAGCTAGAGCCGCGCGGATTAAAAACATTTTATCCCACGTTGAGGGATTAAAAACTCGGTGCGCGCAAGGCAATCATAAATGTGCCCACATTCGTCAACGCGAGTGTTCTAAACAGACAGGTCAGGTTAGTAATGGATGCTAATAAATCTTACTAAACAGTGTAGACTGTGCACAGAAAAATACAAGTAAACAACATTACCGTGTTATGTACGTTTTTACGCTAAAACATGAGATTATTACGTTTCCGCATATCTCGCGTAGTTTCCTGTGTGTTGTTCATGTAGAATGTTTACCGGAAGTACGTTGTATTCTCTACGTCATTGTAGATGGGTGTCGTTGTTACGTAAACGCAAACAAACACACGAGACGTTATATTATATGGACGTGTGATGTTTATAAAAAATAAATACGGACACTTCGGGCGTATAATACATTTCCAGGCCAATTTATTATAATTTATAACATACGTTTACATGTGAATATAGTTTTTAAAATGTTTCAAATAATGTACTGTCCTTGGGTTTCTGCCTGACCCACACTAGCTATAAGATTCGGCGAACACGCATTATTATTACCAAGAAAACGCCATAGTCGTTACTAGATGAGTGAGCGAGTCATGTGTTGAATACCCAGGAACATTTGCATTTAAGTTGATTGATAAGGTATAAACGATAGGGTTTGAGTTTAGATGGTACAAGAGCGCGTTAGTTGTAAGGCCATAATGCGCCACTCAAGCCTATGATAGGCCAGGGAGGAAAGACCCATGCTTGATCAAGCAGTATAGGTAGGGGGAGGAAAAGGGAATGTTACCGGGAAAGAAACACATGGCTCGCCTAGTTAAAAGAAATAATAATAATTAAGATATGTAAGAAACGTTTACGTTACTGTGTTTATGTATGGCATTCGTTCCTATTACATCGAATTCACCGAAATAATTAGGCCTAGGATACAAAACAATAGAGAGCACATAGGTCTAGTTATCAGAGTCAACCCTTACCAAACAATTGGTCGGACCTTGGTATATAATAGTAGTGATTGGTAGGCAGGCCTGTACTTCCACCTGGGTCCTCGAAATATCTAGACGACAACTAGTCTCGGCGTGAATGGAATTATCTATGAGATCTCTTTCGCCATAACTTCTCATGAATGACAAGTTCCGGCATCTCTTTCTTGAGTGGAGTCTTCCAATCGATTCCATCTAGTTGTGGGCAAATCACGACGAGTTCTTTAAGTTCCGGTAAATACTCTGGTATCAACATGATGGTTGGCACAATGGAATGCCGCTCCCAACAGTGAACCTCAAGTCTTGTCAGCTTGTTGCATCCCTGTATGATGGCTGCCAACCCTTGGCTGGTAACAAAGTATGGAACACGCGGCAGGAGGTACAACTCGGTTAGGTTCTTCAGGTTGGCACCTATGGCCAAGGCCACGCTGTCATCGAGCGAGCAACAATCAAGTTCTAATGAAGTCAGTTGCTTTAAAGAACTGTTAGAAAAAAAGAAAATCCATGTTTCCTCGGTCTCAATCGAACACCGTTGAATATTGAGACGACGCAGGCTTGGCATGCTGCCGATCGCGAGGAGACATTCACGACTGGCGAGCGAGTGCGAGTTGTTGTAGTGATTATGTGATTCTAATAACGTCAAGTTCTCTAGATGGGTACACTTTCTGATGGCCTTTCCAGCTTCTACGCTCCAGAGTATACAACCCACATGCAGCACACGCAGAGTACCGTAGAGTTGGCTACACGTTGCTACAAGTTCTGCTATAGGCCTACCTAGGCCTATGTAACATGTATCTATTGGAAATCTTAGCTCCTCCAGTTGAATGCAAAGGCTCCAGGGAAACGTACCAGGAAAGTTAGGCTTGTACTTCAAATTTACTATTCTCAAATGAGCGAGCATTATGATGACTTCTTTATAAAATATTTTGTCAAACTTATTGACGCCTGTTTCATTTAGTTTTGCCTCGTCGTGAATAACTTTACATTTCTTGATGGTTTTCCTTATATACTTCTCATCAAAATGGGGGGATTCTAAGTACGCCGCGTCATTCAGCCGAATGAAGAAGTCGTTTGCGGCTTCCCTACTCATTAGATCACTAGGCAGGCGATATAGCCGGTGATCCCAGTGTATACGCTCCCACTGTGTACAGACCTTAGCCACAGCATTGCACAGTTCTCCGAGAGTCAGGTACGAGAAGATGTGAAGCAGTACCTCTTCAGGGAGCGACTGGAAGCTGGCTGGTGGAATCATACGTAGCTCCTTCTCGGAGTGACTTAGGAGTTTCATCGTCATATCAGCAAGGTCATGATTCGAATTTTTCTCCATATTGCCGCGCGATCAGATTAATTTAAATACTATTCAAATTATAAAATTCTACGAAATAGTATAACCATGGACTTTTATTATTCTTGTGTCACAGCATAGAGAAAAAATAACTATCAGTCACTACGTATATCACAGCCCTCAATCCGAATTGACTGAATTCGGTTTGAGTTCAATTCGGTTTGACTTGAAGTGTATATCACGGACATTCGAAACGACTTCCTCAATCCTATTTCGATTCGAATTGAAGTTGTTGTTGTTGCAGTTTAAATTGATGCTACAAGATTCTATGAATAACACTTGAAAATACTATGTACTTGTATCTCTACCTACAGCTACGTAAATAAAAAGCCTTATGTCTTTATTAAAGCCTCCAAGACGCCATTTTATTGTAAACATGTAATAAACACCGCCTGCCTAATAATTGGTATTCACTGAAATCTAAATCTCTAAGGCAGTTTTCAATCCGTATTGAATGCGTATTGAACTGTATATCAAGCAATTTACTCATGTCAGTCCACTTTGGAAAGTGGATTGACTTCAATGCGAATCGAGTGTGTATATCAAGAGACTCAAACCGAATTGAACTCGAACCGACTTGAGTCAATTCGGATTGAGTGCTGTGATATACGTAGTGACAGTAATGGTATAGGCCTATGTTGTGTTTTCAACATATCTTCAATAACGATCAGAGTCGTGTATTTTTGTTTAATTCCACGAGTTTTATTTCAAGAGGCAGTGTAAAAGTACTGTAAAGCCACTGCAAAGTCCACTTAGAATTTAGTAGACCTTGCCAGTCGCTAAGAGACCATATCTCTCTATCTCTATCTGTAATATATAATCAGTTTGTTGGTCTAATGGTCAGCATCTCTGCTTCCAATGCAGAAGGTTCAAGGTTCGATTCCCGCTATAGGTATAAGTTTCTTAAATTCTGATTGGGGCTTAAGTCCATCAGTTCTTCGGTTTGTAGGAATTTGTAAACGGTGACTTTGGAGCAACGAGGCTCATAATAAATTCCAAGATTTTTCCGAATCAGCCTTGTTGAATCTGGCTCTGTCCGCGGGTGGGATCGTGTCCAGCTTCATTGATCGGTGTTACAACTTAAATATGCCGGTCTATAGATGGTCATTGTTCGCTAACAGATGATGTCGGCGCCTACAGGGTTGGCTTGGTCGGCTTTAAATTTAATGTCCCCCCTGAAAAACAGTTCTATGACTTAGAGGGTAGACTCTCAATACGAATTTTATTTATTTATGTATGTATTCATTTATTTATTTACGAATTTATTTATTTTATATACATTTATATTACTTATTTATTTATTGGATGAGTGAAGCGAAGAATTTAATTTTACACACTCCGTGAAAAATAGCTCGTGTGTTGTGTCTGTTCGCTCTCTACCGGGCAAATGGCATCCGATCTTGATGAAAATTAAGGGAACCTTCGAAATCACTGAACTTAGATCTGCCAACTTTTTTGGGTAAAATCAAAAAACTATTTCTCATGAATATCACACTTTTACGATTTTCCTTCGATTTTTAATGCGACATTTTCTGGATGTTTGGGCTGATTCCGACCAAACGGGTGGGGCTACAACGTTCATATTTTACATAGGTAATGGTGATGTAGTGCCTTTTGAAAGAAAACGTTGCAAAAGTTAGCCAGAATAACATTTCTGTTTACAAGTGTATAACTAACAAGTAAGTAAACAATAATCACATACAATGCGTACAAAAAGCAAGTCTTTATTGGGCCTCTAGATATTTACATTATATTGTTAATTGGAATCACCATAGCAATTAATACTACATTATAAAAAATATAATTTAACAAAAATAATTTTGAAGAACTTGAAAAAGTAATGAGAACCCACGCATACAAAAACTTGGCGTTTTCTAGTCTAGTTGTATAAGCCGCCTTTATCTCAAAATGTGGAAGACCTGGGTTCAAACCCCGGTCAGGATAGATTTTTGTAATTTCTGGATAGTATTAACAAAATTATAGAACGTATTTTGAAATGAGTAGGCCTACAATTATATGGAAAACAAAGCCAGTACGAAATACGTGTAAAAATTGCAAGGTTTTCTCAATCTCCCTGCGGAATGTTTGGGGAACTTTGTGCGTGCAAGATTTGGCACACCTTGGTCACTGCATGCATTCACCGCCTTACATTAAAAAAATATTCGGTAAAAATGATTTCTTCATGAACAAAACCATTGTCGTTACATTAAATCCCACACATTTTCAGTCTTAAAAACAATAACAATGACGACATCGAAACGGTAATCATTGAACAAAAGTAAACCATAAAGGCTCATCCATCAACGCGACTGGAAAAAGCGTTCGCGAAGCGGCCTAGTGGAATACATCGTTAAATTTAAGCTACCGAACCAAGAGAAATACGTGCTAAAAAATGTCGATATTTTTATATTGGGATTCACTTAAAAATTTTGAAACGGGAATTGGATGGGAAAATCCATAACTCCGAAGGGGAGAGGGGAAGACAAGTCGATCGAAACGTCATTAAACAATAAAACACAAAAGCCCGGATGAAAGTGTTGGACTGTGTTAATCCGCGTCTGACATCAGATTATCCTCCTGAAATCTCTGACCGAACGCTGCCGTGTAGACTCATGGTACAAGGATATTCTATGGTGAGAATATCCTTCGACCATGGTGTAGACTGGCTAGAGCTAGACTACAGACTAGCCGTGTAGAGTACAATACAGCAAGTTAAAGTTACTAGGCCGCTTCGCTAACGCTTTTTCCAGTCGCGTTGATGGATGATCTTTTATGTTTGATTATTTTTGTACAATGATTACTGTTTCGTGTCGTCATTATTGCCGTCAATATCATTGTCGGACCAAAAGTGCAATAAATATGAGATGTTAAGCAATATCCAATCAATCAATCAATCAATCAATCAATCAATCAATCATTGTCAAGCAAGAGTGACCATGTCTGCCTTCAACAATGCGAGGCGACCGACTGCAAGTCTGAAAGAGACCGAGAACCGACATGCGCCTCGTTGGGCCAGCGCGAAAAGGTGCGGGGCGGCGAAGTCGTATTGACCAATCGTTGCCCTAAAAGTCCGATATATTTCTTCGATTGTCCACAAAATCATAACACACCTCTAGATCCAGTAATTTCGAACGTTACCATTAAGTTTCATCAAGATCGGAGCAGCCGTTTGCCCGGTAGCGGGCCAAATGTCACGAAAATATCGTATTGAAAAGCGAAAAAATCGTACAAGTACGATATTCACGAGAAATATTTATTCGATTGTATCAAAAAACTTGACAGATCTAAGTTCAGAGATTTCAAAGGTCCCCTAAAATTTTCATCTAGATTGCATATCGATGGTGAAGAACCAATACCTTCTATCTGCCAAAAAGCAAATTGTTCAGGAGAGCATTAAAACTGATTTAAAAAAGTAACTAGTTGGCGGTGGCAGATAGAAAATATTGATGTAAGGTAGTACTATGTCTCTTTTGGAGATGTTTAAGCATTGATAGATAGGAGCACAAAAACACAAAAATCTCATTTTTGCAGAAAATGGTAGAGTGATATGCTGTTTACCCGATAGAGTGCGAACAAAGAGACAAAAAAACACCCGAGCTATTCTTCTCACGATAAGTGAAATTGAAGTATTCTCTGCGCTCATCCAAAAATGCATTTTAATCCATGTTACACTAAATTGTAGACTGCATCCAGACTCCCCAATTTTATGGTGAAAACTTAAAAAAAAAAACTTTTTGTAGGAAGCCTGCACAGGGTGCAATTCATGCCCCTCTTCTGGTGTCTTACAAGGTATGTTGCGGATAGGATATAGTGAAGGGATGTCCGAGGGCTGTTTAAGAGGACTCAATCCCTTGCATTCTCATTAACGACTGAGGAAAACCTCGGAAAAAACCTTCAGTCAGGATTGCCGGTCTCGACGGGATTTGAACACGAGACCTCCCGTATCAGAGTCGCGCTCGAGCTTACACTGTCGGTAATTTTATGAAGACCATGTATATGCATATGGACACTATATTTAGAGTAAGACTAAGTGTGTGTGACTAAGTAAAAATAAATGGCTGAGTACTTCCTACGACGACATTTGAATGTTGACGACACTGACAAATTCTGCTACTTCTCTAGGACTTGATAAACCCGACAGACTGCCATACCCAATACTTCAGAAACCACGTGTATGAGTGTCCGTGCACATGATCCCCCTGACTGACTGTGTCTGATTGAAGCGCGACATGTAGTAAGCAGCTCAGCCGTGCAGCCCGATGTTGATCTGTCGCGGCAGAGACCTCCTTATTCTTGTTCTCTGGTGATGAGACGACGCCCCGGCCCGGCAGCGCTCAGCAAATACTGCTGAAACTGCGCCAATCTGCATAACGAGCAGCAATCTCCGAGCTCATAAGCGAGTCAATATTCGCTGTCGAAGTCTATAAGGCGTAACCGTCCGTACAAA
>JAMZAV010019062.1:0-40544 GCA_024449915.1 Sweltsa coloradensis
ACGTGAAACTATAAACTTACAATCTTTGTGTTGTATTTCTGTATTAATGTTCACTAGACGACCTTGACTATAACAGTCCCTTGCTTTTTGGATACGCTTGACGATTTAACTAATTCTGAATACCTTAGGACCGGTTGTGAGGTCTCGCCATTATGTTCGAAATTAGTTATTCTCTGGGTATTCCTATAAAGATTGCCTCGACAGTGCTGTATATGTTTAGTAAACTTGTATTGAATTAATTTTTAAATTAAAATTGTATGAAATTGTTTATTTTATGGAAATCATTCCAGAAACTAACAAATCCATCTCAGTGGGATTTTATAATTTCTGGATTGATTTACATAAAATCAATTACACATAAGGGAGTGCTTCCCGATTGCTTAAATTGATAAATGAATTGCATTAGATTATACTATGTATTACAATAGCAATTTGTAATAGCAATGCAATATGATACCAATGTCGACTGTGTTGTCTCTTTTTAGTTTCTTTTTTTAAATAATTAATTAATAAATTAGATTAATTCAATTTATTAAAAAGTTACGGGAACTCAACTTGAACGCAGAAAAAGGTGTGAGTGCCAAACGGTTGGAGCCAAAAGACTGAAGTAGGCTCTGGATTGTAGAGAAAAGTTAGATCTATGCTCTTATGCTAATCAATTTTCAGTACAGTTTTTAATGCAGATACTTTTTCAAAAAATGCATTTTTTATCAAATTTCGGTACACTACATTTTCTGTTTCCCCTTTTTTATTTGGTTAATTTTCACTAAATTCACTTTTGTATTGTTATAGCATACAATTTTATCAAAATAGTTTTTCTAAATTTCTATACATTGTTGTTTTAATATAACTATTTCAAACTTTGTTTAAATAAAGTTTATTATTGGATGAGCGTAGCGAGCGTAGCGAGCGAAGCGAGCGAAGCGAAGATTCCATTTCACTACACTGGAGAAAAAAATCCGGAATGTTTTTTTTTCTTTTTTTTTTTTTTTGTATTTTTGTGTGTTTGTTAACACGATTCCGGCTAAACCGATACTCCGATTGCGATGAAATTTTATGGAGGCCTTCGAAATCTCTGAACTTAGAACTGCCACGTTTTTGAGCGCAATCGGGAAAATTTTTCTTATAAAAAACGCAATTTTACGATTTTTTTCGATTTTTAAAAAAATTCTTCGACTTATAACACTTACATGCTTTATCCGATTGTAATGATTTTTTATTAGAACCTTAATTTTATGAATTAAGATATTCGTGTGAAATTTGAGCTTAATCGAAACATTATTTCTCATGAAAATCGAAATTTTACGGTTTTTTTCTTTTTTAAAACAATTCTTTGACATATAACACCTACATGCTTTATCCTATTGTAATGATTTTTTTATAGAACCTTAATTTCATGAATTAATATACTCGTGTAAAATTTGAGCGCAATTGAATAATTATTTCTTATGAAAATTGCAATTTTACGATTTTTTTCTTTTTTAAAATTACGTAAATATTATGATTTATAAAAAAATTAAGTTAATTTTTAATTTAATTTAATTTAATTTTAAAAAAATCTTCGAATAAGTAATGATTTTTTCACAGAACAACAGAAAATCCGCGTAACTCAATGCAGCTCAATGCACCAATTACGCTCATCCAACAACGCGGCGGGACTTAAGCGTTTTCCTAGTTTAGTCTAAATCAAATAGTTGGATGAGCGTAGCGAGCGTAGCGAGCGAAGCGAAGATTCCATTTCACTACACTGGAGAAAAAAATCCGGATTGTTTTTCTTTCTTTTTTTTCTGTTTGTATTATTGTGTGTTTGTTAACACGATTCCGGCTAAACCGATACTCCAATTGTGATGAAATTTTATGGAGGCCTTCGAAATCTCTGAACTTAGAACTGCCACGTTTTTGAGCGCAATCGAAAAAAATTTTCTCATAAAAATCGCAATTTTACGATTTTTTTCGATTTTTGAAAATTTCTTCGACTTATAACACCTACATGCTTAATCCGATTTTAATGATTTTTTTCACAGAACCTTAATTTCATGAATTAAGATATTCCTGTGAAATTTGAGCGCAATCGAATAATTATTTCTTATGAAAATTGCAATTTTACGATTTTTTTCTTTTTTAAAAATACGATTAATAAAAAAATTAAGTAAATTTTTAATTTTATTTAATTTAATTTTAAAAAAATCTTCGACTAAGAAATAATTTTTTCACAGAACAACAGAAAATCCGCATAACACAATGGCAGCTCAATGCACCAATATTACGCTCATCCAACAACGCGGCGGGACTTAAGCGTTTTCCTAGTTTTATTTAGTTGTCCTCATTTGTAAATCAATTTTCTAACCGAAAATGATAGAATTTAATAAATTAATTAAATAAAATAAAAATAATAATAAATAAATTTTTAAAAAAACGAATAAATAAATAAATAAATAAATAAAAAAAAAAATATATACATAAATAAATAAATAAAAAAATAATAAAAAAATTAAAACAATTTTTTAAAAAATTTAAAAATTAATTAAATAACAAATAACAAAAAGTAATAAAAATATAAATATATAAAATATAAAACTAAACAAAATGATTTCTTTAGATGTATAAGTTACACTTTATTGACACCTGCATCTCTCACCCGGCCTACGAGGTGATTCGTTCCCCTGACCTTGACCTCACCACCATCTGCCTACGTGCACCTATGCACGTCAAGGCTCCAAACCAATTAAGCAGCTATATAGTTAGTTGTCTCAGACAGTTTTATTAGCAGATCGTTTCCACTGCGGCGTCACACGACAAGTTTTTGTTGCTATAAATCGTAGCTGATTTTTTTTTTGCGGTGTCAAGGATGGTGAAATCGCAAGAGTTAACACTTGTCAAAATAAATAAAAGTTTTGTTACGAGTAACAATGGGAATATTTGTGCTTGTATTGTAGGACGAACGGCCGGGTCAATAACGGTGGGTGTTTATACTGATTGTTTATACTTGGATTGATTTGGGTTGGGTAGGGTTAGGGGGTTCACGGCTATCGTGTAGTCAAAGCCAACCAGCAATTCAATTGTAAATTTAGAGGTTACGTAATATAATTTAAATTCAACAATGTCAATAAATACTAAAACTCTTCGTAGGAGCCTGTAACTCAGTGCCGTCCAAACGTACGTGATGTTCCTTAAGAACAAATTTTCAATACAATAAAAACAACGTTTCGGAAATAATTACAAACAATTCACGTCATCACGGCTATTTTCTATGTTTGTTTTGATATGTTTTTGATAAATAAGATTTTTATTTGTTGAATATTTGACGATAAAATTGGTATTGTAATTTCCGAAACATTATTCTTCACATATCCTCACCAAGGTTTTAAATATATATATTACTATAAACTTTAAACTCAAAGTAGTTCCCTGTTTGATGAAACACAATTAGATAAACGGCTGGGTCTTCGTTATCTGCTAGAGTACCAAGGCGATATTAGCACATTATAACAAAAACGTTGGTTCTACCCTCAAGCTTCGTCTGTATGTAGTAGAGCTTTGTCGTGATAATGTATACAAGTAAACAAAATACAATACTTAAATATTGACAGACGAATCGTTCGAAAGTTTATTTGGCTTTATTCCGGCTACCTCAAAGTTGAGAATCTTACGTAACTAACTATTAGTTTAAATAACGTATTTATGTATTTAACGTCTATCCTATTCAAGCGTAACAACTTATTTACGAGGGAGGACAACTAAATAAAATAAATAACATAAATACAGACAAAGTAATGAAATGTGCTTAAGTGGATATTTTACTAAAAATGTTGGAAAAACCAGAAGTTTTGCTTTTTTATTATTTTATTTAACATTAACGTTGTTATTTATTGACTACATAAATTTATTTTATGCTGATACAATCCTTTAAGCATTACATGTTTTTTTTCTCTCTTAAGCGCTGCATGCTATTTGAATGGGAAAATGGCTTACCGGTTCTGATATAATGCCTAATCTAGTGCTGTATAGAGTGTTATTCATAACTATTTTAGTAAATTTTAAAGAAGCCTAGATTAACAGGTTATAAAGGACCAGTGAATTCATATAAAATAAATGAACTGAACCTTTAGTATAGTATTATACTCAAATTTACGAAAAACAACATAAATAAACTTTAAATGCTATTATCTCGGAACTTTTATTTTAGCACATTTGCTAATATTTTTTCATACTTCTTCTACAGTTTTTAAGATAGAAGGTTAATTTTTTTAATATGCTCTCAAGTCTTATTCTAATACGTTAAATATGGATTAGCTACTAAAATCATACATTTTCGAACAATAAAAAGAAACAAAATCATATATTAAAAACAAAACAAAAAATATCAAATTCCTCTGGTGAATGATTATATGTTTTGTTTTTTAATCAAAAACACGTAACACTTTAAAACATGAAAACTGTGAAAGCCTTAGCATTTCTAGCATCACGCTGTTTTAACAATGTAATTGTCCATTGTTGGAAAAAAAATTGAACTTTTTTTTTAAACAGTTATATATACTAAAAATTTTAAATAAGTACATGGAATGGTTTAGAAAATTTCAATTTCAGAAAAATATCCCCTTAAGCAAAGTTTGAAATAGTAATATTACAACAGCAACGTATAGTTTATAAAAAACAAATTTGATAACATGCCTATGTAAATTTGATTAAAAGAAACATTAATCAGAAAAAAAATATTTTTACCGTGCTTACTATATATTTTTAAAGTACTAATTTAGCATTTAAAAATTTGTATATTTAAACTGCAATTTTCTAGGAATTTGTTAAGTTTTTCGGCTCCAGAAATGTTTTATATATGAATTTTGGTGAATTTCTTGACTAAATTTTAGACCATTTTGTTTACCATGCCGCACTCATCTATAATAACCCATATAACAACATTTGCCTTGAAACGTTGCACAAACACTTAAAATTTTAATGCTCCTCGGATCAATAGTCAATACAGGTTCGTGGTAATCGGCATGATATAATGACTGACTTTAGTACTTTATCACAAAAACCAGCTATGTGAACGGGTATTTTCCTTCGTGACTAACATGTTTATTACTAGAATCCTCCAAGGTCACGGGACACGAAGAAGCTCATTTTTTAACGGATACTTGATGATAGAAAAAAAAATTGTATTTTAATTTCTCGTTGGAAACAGGAAACTTGCCCGTGGGTCGACAACTGCAAGCCCCCCCCCCCAACCCCCTTTAGACGAGGTATCTTGGTCGGAGGGGGCTCGGGGGCTCGGGGGGCTTAGCCCCCCAAAATCCAAGCTTTGATATCATATTCTGCCAATTATCTAGGTTTACGCAAAAAAAATCATCTACTAATTTCTCTTTTTTGGGGTTCACCAAAGCCCAAAACACACAAAAACCACTTCAAATATGCGTTTTTTTATTAAAAAAAAAAAACTACGGCACTATTGTGTGTGGGGGGGGCCTTCCATTGAGTCGATGATCTAAGCCCACCCTGAAAATATATTCTGCGTACGCCACTGATATTGGTGATAGGATAGTTTGGAGTTCGGAAGTGAATATAAAAAAGCTGTGGACTCGTTCCCTTATATTCGTACGACGGACGCAACTACAATGGATCCAAACTGTCAGTCAGTATTGTCGGCGAATAACATCGGTCGGTTACCAATTGGACTTTGCTCGAAAATGACCAAGTTTGACTTTTTTGCCCCAGAATCCTGGTGAACCGTTAACTGTCAATTTGAAAACTCGCTTGATCGGCTAATCCAGCTAATTTGGAATACATTTCGGATCACTTTTAAATTCGACCCCCAATTTAAAAAAAAATGATGGTGTTTACAAGGCAATACAATGTGTGATCAGAGCATATTTCAAGATTTTAAATAAATGTCTCCTACACAAGTTTGAGAAATTAATAATTACCTGTTTGGTGGCATATTTACCGTTAGTTACTGAAACAATAGCGAATATCCAATCGCGCAACACGCAGATTCTTACTTAACATTTTGGTGCAAACCACAACTAAACACGATTGATGAACGATAAGGCTTCCAAGTGACCCAGGCTATCTCTGTATTCTGCGTCAAAGCCTGGTTTGCTCGAGCTCAGCTAATAGTTTTTCGCAGAAATTCAATTTACCTAGTTCATCCTAGAATTGCTTGGTCAACTCAATCAATCTTAACCCATTTACCATGGCGATATCATTCAAGAGTTATATGGACCATTACGAAAATCCGTATTGTAAATAGCGTATCCAGCAGAAGAAGTTGCATGTCTGCTGCAAGAGTATTTTTTTTATTACAGATGAAACCATCCAACACTAAATATGCGTACACAGGGGCGTAGGAACGGGGGGGGATGGGGGGGAAATTCCCCCCCCACTTGTTGGCTTGACCCCCCCAGTGGGGGGTCAAGCCAGTGGGGGGATATGGATGTAATTTTCTAACTTATAGCTTGTTGGGTGATTTTTAGGATTTGTATTACAGTCGGGCTTGCAAACAAAAAAGCTGAAGGGTTTTGTTAACATTTTTTAGAAAAATTCAGTAAGAGACGTGATTTGCGAGACTAGACTAGCCATCTGATTTTAGACTAATATTCATTAAATTTTGTGTGCAGTGTTTTCACTCCCAAGCAGACTGTCAACCGAGTTTAGTCAGGTAATTCAATCTTCAATGCAATATTAGCTTCAAAATGTAACCCTTATTCATAATTAAAATTCACCTGAAAACGTGTTTTAGGCCACCTATCAAGGGCACCATTTAAAAAAATCTCGCCTTCGGCGAAAAAGCCTCCGGCGGCTGGGCTTCGCCCCAGACCCCGGTTTGCCACCCAACCTCGAAGTCAACTTGAGTGTGACCCCCCCACTAAAAAAATAGTTCCTACACCACTGAATTGTAAATGTTACTTACATCACTTGAAATCGGCTCAAACAAACCAATCTCATATTTTTTATACAAACTGCTCCACAATTATTTCGACTCGGCTTCTTGATCTAGAGGCTTTTGCTTTTCCACGTTCCAGCAGATCAACATGAAACCTACAAACTTTTTATCTTCTAAGAAGATGACATTTTTTCTTACTCGCCTATTAATGGACGAGTAGTTAACTCCGCCCCCTGACGTCACGACTCAAACATGTGCTCAAAGATGGCCGTACTGTGGGACGGTTTTAACTGACAGCCTTACTGTACCACACTAAAGACTGTATTGCTGGATTAAAATGGTTCAATATTGTGTTGTTTCACGATGTTCGTCAAGAGCTAAAATAGGAGGGGTGTCTTTACACTCGTTTCCGAAGGATATCAAGTTAAGAAATAAAACGTGGGAAGTTAAAATCAGATAGATAAGAAATGTTTTACGAAAACATGTGATACCATGCTTGTAGGCCTATAATGTTCTTTGCATTTCGTAAATTCCGATTACAAGCAAATTCCTCATGGCAAACTTATGTGTTTGCGAGATGGAGCACTGCTAATGTTACCCATTTTTTTATTTCACGGACTAGCCAACTATCTTCATTCTAAACTTGCTTGTAGTAGGCAGGCTAATGAGTAGACCTGTTTGACGCGGCCCTATAATTCTGCACAAGAGAGAGGCCTAAGCACTATAGACAGGCTACTTTTGTTTAGGTGTAGGGCCTAGACCTAGCTAGAATAGAATAGAATGTTGCTTTATTTCCATTAAGTATTGCATACATAGTTAGTTTTATGTTTACATAACACAGTTGACCCCTAAGATAATAAAAGTAGGCCTACATCTAGTAGTTAGGGTAGGCCTATATGGAAAGGAAAATAACACTAGGCATAGCCTCTGCTTATTGGTAGGTTAAAACTAATAATATATCCTTGATTTTGCTTTTAAGGTAGGCCTAGGGTCTAAAGCTTCCAAGGTTTAAGGCCTAAATTGTGTATAAACTATAAAGAGGGGAACATTTCTAGGTCTAAATCTTAGCAAAGAGGTGTGTCTAGTTCTAGCCGTGTAGGCCTAGGATTAGAACCTGGGCCTCCGCTTACCCCTAGAGTTAAACCCAGGCCTACTTTTTACGATATGATATTGTGAACTGAGGAATAATAAATTATGTTGGCCTAAACCTGAGACTAAACTTAAAAAAATGCTTTCTAGAGTAAAGGCTTTGGGTTTATAATCATTCTAAACCCAAAGGTATAGGGACAATGATGACCACCGTTTTCCCAAGTCCACACATCCTCTAGGACATAACATAGGACAATACAACAGCCTTCCCTAAAAAGCAGCTGGCATCCTTCTTGATCTACATAGTCTTTGGCTTAGCCCATTCTAAAAAATAACATATTTTTAAGGATTTTTTCCACCCGTACGGGCGTAAAAACACGTTGAAGTCCATGCGCCAACCACACTTAGGTTGCAGCTTGTCCCACAGTTCGCGGCGCAATCTGTTGGATTTTCCGGAACTAGCTAAGCCCCGCCTTTGACTAGTTGTCCATTGAACCCAACGTACATAACCAATTAGTTGCCGTCCATCCAGTCATCCATCCAGATCTTGACATAATCATACTAGGAAAACGCTAAAGTCCCGCACGTTGATGGATGAGCTTTTTCAAGTTTTTAGTTTGGGTGGATATCTTTCCTTTTGCAAGTGCTTTGTTTTGTTGCCTACGCATTGTAGGTGATTGTTGTCAAGTTTCTTTTCTTTTCTTGTCAATTGGTATTATTTATCGTTAAAACTTATATTAAAAGCTTTATTTCTATGGATTCTGGCTAACTTTTTCAACTTTTTTTTCAAAAGGTACTACATCACCATAACCTTAATGTCCATGTATAATATGAACGTTGTAGCCCCACCCGTTTGGTCAGAATTGGCCCAAATGGCACGAAAATATCGCACAAAAAATAAAAAACTTATATTAAAAGCTTTATTTCTATAGATTCTGGCTAACTTTTTCAAATTTTTCTTTCAGAAAGCAATACATCACCATTACCTTAATGTCCATGTGAAATATGAACGTTGTAGCCCCACCCGTTTGGTCAAAATCGCCCCAAATGTCACGAAAATATCGCACTAAAATCGAAAAAAATCGTAAAAGTACGATATTCATGAGAAATATTTCTTCGATTGTACCCAAAAATGTAGCAAGTCTAAGTTCAGAGAAAACGAAGATCGTGTCAAATTTTCATCAAGATCGCATATGCCTGTTTTCCCGGTAGAGAGCGAACAAACAGACGGAAAAACAAAAAAACTAAAAAAACTAAAAAACTAAAAAACTAAAAAACACCCGAGCTAAATTTTTTGGGGGTCAGTGAAATTGAAGTCTTCGCTTCGCTCATCCAACAAATTTCTAAAATTTTTAACTTTCTTCTTCATTGTTTAAAATAGTTTTCACCAGTGGTTTTATTTTGTTCTTAAGTAAAGTATTATGTGTTTTTGTGTACATTAGATTTTTTATTTTCTAATGTATTTTGATATCTTTTATTTAATTTGTAATCTAATGTGATATCACAGTTAAGGTACTGACTCTGTTGTCGAATAAATTATAGTCTAAAGTAAATTAAATGAAATAAAATATCTAATCAGTAGCCCACAACGGCCTTTCTTTGTAAAAAGTATGTTTTTAGATTTGTAAGTTCATTGAAATTACTCTATAGTTATATTAATTTTTAATTTTGAAATATTAGATCAACATTCACTTAAATAGTTACTTTTAAAGCTAATTTACTTAAAAAGCGTTACTAAATGCATAGGCCTATATTTTATTATAACATAACCGTTTTTAATTGACTTAGCCCACAATGAAATGAATTGAAATTTTTAATTTGTATTACTTTACACACTAAATTGTCGTGGGTTGTTTCTAAATAAGATACACGCCACATGTTTTAAAACCATTATCGGTCATTTGTCAGAATGGATCCGATTGGTCGTTTGGTCGAGGCCTACAGGGTTGGGTTGGTCGCTTTGATTTACTCTCCCCCACTGAAAATCAGTTATATAACTAAGTGGGTAAACTCTAAATACAATTTATTTATTTATTTATATTAAATAAGGGTGTTTTGCACACTTAACTACACCCCCAGGATTTTTGGATGAGCGTAGCGAGCGAAGCGAAGATTCCATTTCACTACACTAGAGAAAAAACTCCGGAATGTTTTTTTTGTATTTTTGTGTGTTTGTCCACACGATTCCGGCTTAACCGATATTCCAATTGCGATGAAATTTTATGGACGCCTTTGAAATCTCTGAACTTAGAACTGCCACGTTTTTGAGCGCAATCAAAAAATTATTTCTTATTTCTTATTATCGCAATTTTACGATTTTTTTATTTTTAACAAATTTCTTCGACTTAAAACACGTACATGCTTTATCCGATTGTTATGACTTTTTCACAAAACCTTAATTTTATGAATAAACATATTCGTGTGTAATTTGAGCGCGTCAAAAAATTATTTCTTATGAAAATCGCAATTTTATGATTTTTTTAATTTTTTTAACATTCTTCGACGAATAATACCTACATGCTTTATCCGATTGTAATGATATTTTCACAGAACCTCAATTTTATTAATTTATATATTTGTGTAAAATTTGAGCGCAATCGAAAAATAATTTCTCATGAAAATCGCAATTTTACACTTTTTTCGTTTAAAAAACATACGCTCATCCAACAACGCGCCTGAAAAAGCGTTTGCGAAACTTCCTTTATTTTTTTTTTAAATTTTGTTAATGAAATTTTGATGTATTGCCCCAAGTGTTTCAATGTTCTTTTTATATTAAACAATTTCACCGCCTTCTATATAATAATAAAAAAAACATGACCCGAAAGGGTTAGAGCATAGGATAGTCAGGAAACCCTATCAACCACCTGCAGGGTTACTATATTGCACTAACTCCTCTCCAATACCACGGTTCTACGTCACATCGCAGTGATGTCTATCTGTATCCGTGCTAAGTTGTTCTAGCTAACTAACTCATTCAAAGCACGTATTTAATGCCCGAGGCTAGTCTGCCAAAATAACACGCTGATGGTTTATGAAGTTCAAATAACATGTTTACATTGAAGAAGTACTTTCTTACGAATGATTAATACAGCTGTAGGATTGTTAACCATGTTGCACTGATTTATCTTTGGCAGTGCAAATATGTTCGTGCTAAATATGTGTTTAAATTGAAATTTCTCGTGGGAAAACTGCACAGGCATGTTAGGATGCCCCATATTTAAGTGTCAATACTAAGTTTATTGGCTTTACGTAACAGGACATCATATGTTGACAGTTGGTATATAGTTATTCGCTCGACCGGGAAGAATCTTCGTATATGTCAATAAAGCATACAAGGACAGCTCGACAGCCTTAGATTATCAATATTTTACGTCAATCAAGTAAATCAGACGATCCACGAAAATGGTCAATTTGAGACATGTTAACGAAATCCCAAATCCTTTTTTTCTTCTTTTTTTCAATTATTTAATTCCTGTACTTCAATGTCCATAATTGGTTATTACTATGGCAACCACCAATGAGAAGCCTTATAAATATTTAATTACAGGACGAACTTGCAGATAATTTTTAGCTAGACATTGAAAATTCTGACTCTAAAGTTAAATGTTTTGAATGGTGTGTAGAGCCCTGAAATTTCCATTTCTGTGACAACTACCTAAAATTTCAAATATTTGTGGTGTCAGTCGACCGAACGAATAGGAATCTGCTCGGGCATGATAAGTGTGAGTTTAAGCTCGGCCTGTTTTTACAATGTTAAATGCCAATTTTTAAATTAATACCTTGATCAGCTAATTCACAATACATTTTGACAACGACAGATGTATAGCTCAATCGCTAGACTCTGATCAAGGTGGTATGAGGAACGAATCCAGCGACCGGCAGTCCTGATCTCCCGAATTAATCCCAAGCGGGTGCAATTTAATTTGAGACGTTGCTTTCAGTTACAAAACTCTTTAACAACACACCTCCAAAATGTACATGTACATACATGGTATTATAGGTAAAAATTCAATAAGTGCCTCCGTGGGTCACTTTTTATATGTTAAAATATGAATATATTATGTTAAACCTTGGTTATATAGTAGGCAAATACGCCGCTGTTATGATGGTATTAGACAAAAATTAAAACGGGGCCCGTGGAGGCAATTTTTAATTTAATACCATCATAACAGCTTCATAGTCACCTACTATAAAACCAAGTTTTAACATGTATATATATTTTAACATATTTTTTGTTTTTAGGGTACATTCCATATTAATTACCAGGTTTGACCCTCTTCACGTAAAATTAAGAAGTTATTATGGTTAAGGGATGGGAAAATAATTGTCGAGGACTGTTTAAAAGAACTCAATCCCTGACATTCGCATTGATGACTGAGAAAAACCTCGGAAAAAACCGACGGGAATCGAACTCAGAACCACAAAAATCACAGTCTCCGCTTGAGCCAACACTGTCGGTAAAAATATATTTGCTGATCTGTATCTTTGCTGATCTGTAAGTAAATGCTCGAGATGGATTGTGTAAGTTGATAGGATGAACAGAGCCCGTAATCATATTAATTCCATAGCAGTTGGTCATCACATCACTATTCTTCATTATTCTTCCAGTCTATAACCCATCGTTATCTCAATGTTTTCTTGCTGTCCTTGTAAATAAACACCGTCTGCGCTTAGGTAGAATGACGAATTGAGAAAATGTTACCTTTTACATTAAAAAAAAAATACGTGTTTACGCATATTTATTGCCTTAATGAACAAAAATCTGTATTAACGAATATAAAATTATATATCTTACGTCTTAACAAAGCAGATGATAAATTGTGTTATCCTCTTCCCTTCCACAAAAAAATAATAAAATAAAGTGAGTGGGTAGCCAATAAAAAGTATTCGTTTGATATGACGCATTTGCGAGGTGCGAATGTTGTGACGCACAAAGCCACAAGACAGACAATCGTGGGTTTTTCTAAAGAACAAAGCGTCGCCGTTTCTACGTCATATTTGCTGAATAAAATATAACTTCCTTGAATATTAGAATGAATAGATCTATTGTTTGGCTATGTTATTAAGGACCACGCACGCAATATTGACGGTGTGTGTTTGCACGAGGAAAACATGAACAGTTGCGAGTCGATGAACCGGATAAATCTCTGGTGTGAATACATGGACGAACAAGGAATGTTCACACGTACGTCATGAAGGAGGATTCAAGGGATTCCCCAAAAACAAATTTCCATAATATGCACAAAAAGTATTTATTTTGAAAAGAAGGAAAAAATGCGTTTTTTATGAACGATTTTGGGTGCTAAAGTTTGGAAAAAGTGTGCGATTTGTATTACTGATGTTTTGATTATAGCTTACACACACTCACCTTTGACTATGCAATGATGTATTTTGAAATATCTTGAATTCATAACTTAAAGATCTATATTTTTTTCTTTTTGTGGTACAATAAACGTACAGATTAATGTAAAACTGTAAAATGAAAGGTATTAAAAATATACTATTAAACTCTTATTGTATAGTCAAAGGTGAGTGAATTAGCTAAAATAAACATATTGTGTAAAACAAATAATACAAAGACGTTCATAAAAGTAGCGATAGCGGAAGAATGCATGGAGCAAAAAATAATTTAATCTTTCCAAAAGACTGATAAATGATCTAACTCTACAACTTGTGTGTGAGACATATTTTGGATTTTTGTTTTTTGTGAACGCACAGCCTTAAACTCACGTCCTTGTGTGGGATATCCATAGAACATAATTAATATCAAATTTACAATTCTATAACAAACACTGGTACGAGTACCCGAAATAGGTAATGGAGCTACCTAATAAAAACAAACTGAAAAACGTTAATTAAATACAACCTCATCGTGCATCGATCTTTTTGGTGGAGGTGCCGGGTTAAAAAACTAACACCTTGACGATTACCCCTAAGGTGGCCAAAAATAAGTCTGTATCATTCTTGGTAAAACCAGTGGCCAAAATAAGTATGTATAATTCTTGGTAAAACCAGTGGCCAAAATAAGTATGTATAATTCTTGGTAAAAACAAGTGGCCAAAATAAGTATGTATAATCCTTGGTAAAACCAGTGGCCAAAATAAGTATGTATAATTCTTGGTAAAGCCAGTGTCAACAAAAAACCGTGCTGTTTGTTTTTTTCATTAGACGGGACACACGAATAGACGGACGGATGGAAGAAACGTGATGGATAAATCCCTAGTGATACAGTAAAAGATTTATTTTGCCTTTGTGAAATTGTGATGTATCTCATAAAAGAGCATTTTTTTCTTTAAAAATACAGGAATTAAGACGGATAAGCTCGAGCAAACCAGGCTTTAATGTCTGGATCACTTGGAAGTTCATCGTTTGTCCTATCGGGTTGTGGTTTGCACCAAAATGCTAACTAAAAATCTGAGTATTGCACAATCAGAGCACATTTTTAAATAGTTCTTACTTTTCTCAGTAACGAACAGTAAATTTTCAACCAAAACGGGTGTGTGTAGTAATTTCCCAAACTTTGTGTAGGAGGTTATTTTTTTAAAAACTTGAAATGTGCTATAATCGCGCATTGCACCCATCATTTATTAAGCGAGCGAAGCGAACGTTTCCATTTGACTCTGCCGGAAAAAATAGTCACTGTTTGTTTGTTTGTTTGTTTGTTTGTTTGTTTTGTATGTCTCCCCATAACGTTCGAACGTAGGCTCGGATGTAGTTGAAATTTGGACTATCCGGAAGCTTCGTTCTCGATCTAATGCCATTAGTTTTGTTGCAAAATCGTCCAAAAAGTTAAAAAGTTACATTAAAGTTAATCGAAAGTTTTTTTTTTTAACTAAACGGCGACAAAATCTGAGGTGGCCAAATCATTAGAATGTCCGTCCAGTCACGAATATGTTAATTTATTTTGATCCGATAAGTAGTGTAGATGGAAATTACATTCTAACAAAATTAACGTAACCATGGCAACGAGTTTGTATGTCTCGCCATAACGTTCGAACAGAGGCTCGGATCGAGTTGAAATTTGGACCATCCACAAGCTTCGATCTGGATTAAATGCCATTAGTTTTGTGGCAAAATCGTTCAAAAAGTTATAAAGTTACATTAAAGTTCATCGATTTTTTTTTAACTAAACGGCGACAAAATCCGGGGTGGCCAAATCATTTAGAATGTCCGTCCGGTCACGAATTCGTTAATTTTATTTTGATCCGATAAGTAGTGTAGATGGGAAATTACATTTTAACAAAAGTAACGTTACCATGGCAACGAAAAGTCGCACGAGTTTGCTGGTCACTATGCACTGCCACCTAGAAGTAATCAAAATACTATTGAGGAAGCAGTGTATTAATTGTTACCAAAGAGTTAAAAAAGATTTCCCAAAGAAATGATGTCAAGGTCCTCTACATGGCGGTGGATTTTATCCATAAAGTAAAGGTTTACCCACGGGTTTACCCAAATACCTTGCCAATAATAAATAATATTGGAAACTTGGCCCCGTGGACAGCAAACATCGCAAATTTTAAAATTTAAAAAAAAAAAGCAATGTGGGTCTAGCTACAGCACGTGCTCGCTTATCAACGCGTCCAACTGAGCGTTTCCTAGTCTAGGTGCTCGTTAGGGCACCGCAGCCAAGCCGCGGTGCGCTACACACTCAGGCACCTTATACAGCAAGCAGAGTTGGGGTGATTTCGAGGTGTCACCCAGCCATCATGAAACGTGATGTGAACTTGAAAACTATCAAAATCGAGGGGATTTAGGTACTCGACAACACATGCCAAATTTGGTTGGGGTACGAGCATTCCTTCTTGGTGAAAATATGACTTGAAACATGCTCAAAATCACTTTAAGGACGTAAGTTACTACTGGCTACTACTACTATCTAATTCGTCAGTTTCAATTGCCCAGCGATTCTGACCAAACGGGTGGGGCTACAACGTTCATATTTTACATGGACATTAAGGTAATAGTGATGTAATTCCCTTTGAAAGAAAAAGTTTAAAAAAATTGCTGGAAGGTTCCAAATAAAGGTTTAAAATAAGCCTTATACAGGCATACAATCAACAAGTAACTATAGTTACGTGACAATAATCGCCTACATTGTTTACAAAAAGCAAGTCTTTGGACCATTATATTTTTTCATTCTATTGTTAATTGGTAATAACATAGCAATTAAATCGACACAAATTTATTATATTTTAACAAATAATTTTGCAATGGAACTTGAAAAAGTAATGAGATCCCACACATAACAAAAACTTGTAAAAATACAGCCAAACCTTACACACTCAAAAGAAATGAGATCTAAAAAAAAGGGCCAAGCTCATCTACCCTTCCACATTTGCGCATTCTTAATTAATAAACGTACAGTGTCCCGTAACAACACCCTTGAAAAGCTTGGCAAAATAGAATTTGCATGACCATTACGTTAAAATTAATTAGAAAAAAAGAATTTGGATGAACTATTACGTTTAAATTAGTCGTTGCAAATTCTATTTTGCCAAGCTTTTAAAGGGTGTTGTTACGGGACATTGTACATTTATGAATTAAGAATGCGCAAATGTGGAAGGGTAGATGAGCTCGGCCCTTTTTTTTAGATCTCATTTCTTTTGAGTGTGTAAGGTTTGGCTGTATTTTTACAAGTTTTTGTTATGTGTGGGTAAAGAACATACCTTAAATTCAATTTTTTGGGGTGAAAATTTGAGATTTTAAAAGTGACTCAGAATGTATGTGAAATTAGCTAGATTTGCCGATCAATCTGATTTTAAATGGAGAACAATTTGTAGAAACAAAGTTTTGTTGACCTTAACAACGTCTTAAAACTTCAGTAGAGTTTCAATCCAGCAATTCATCTAGTATGTCAGCATTGGGTGCGGTTGTCACAAACACAATATTATTTCAAGCCATAGGTATTAGGAAGAAACCCTACTAGGTGTCAAATGCAACGACTATGCCAGTCTAAGCATAAAATTAATGCTAATACAAGCAGATGAGTCAGTTTTAAGAAGCATGCCAGAATTGCCTGTGTCTCCTGTTCTATGTTTGTGTGTTGGA
Source organism: Sweltsa coloradensis (assembly GCA_024449915.1). Lineage (NCBI taxonomy): Eukaryota > Metazoa > Arthropoda > Insecta > Plecoptera > Chloroperlidae > Sweltsa > Sweltsa coloradensis. Next base: position 17,021 of record JAMZAV010019062.1, read on the forward strand.
CCACATCAAGTGTGAATGTCGAGATCAGAAGATTTGGATCATACTAAACTAATATGATTATTGCAAGGTTTTAAGCATAAGCCAGCTTTTACGACAATTGCTATAAATCAATAATATTATGATATTACTACTAATATATGATCCAAACTTATTTTCATAGTAGTATCCATGGTTTGGCTGGTCAAGCGAAATTGAAAATATTGTAAAATTGTGTTGTGAATTGTGTGTGAGATAACTCTAGATTTATGGGATCGTCATAGATGCCGGAATTTCTGTCGAACCTAAAAGCGCTCACACTCACACAGGCTAAGTTACTAGTTTGCTCTGGTCAAATTCTGAAATTATTAGTAGTATTGCGTCATATTAGATGATGGAGAATACTGAGCCTGGTGTTGGCCTTGGAGGAGCTCAGCTCAGGTCACGCAAGAGTCAAATAAGATGCGGAGGTATTTAGATGTATCTCCTTCTGGAATCTGCTCGTCAAATAGAGTAAGGTCATCGTGGTTAGTGACGTCACGTTTGTTTTTTTCTGGATGAAAAAAATACGCAGCTTTTCGACACGTGTATGCTAATGCGTCTTTTTGTTATACTATTGTTCCGAAAGATCAAGGGCAGTCTGGAGGCGCCGGAAGGTCAATGATGCACGGATAGAAATATGCACAGAAGAGCTTTGTCATCGGCGTACATTGCATAGGCTACGCCCGGACACTTAGGAAGTAAGAATACACAATAAATAGTCGGTGCGAAATTGGAGCCTTGTGGGCACGCCGCATTGATTTCAGGAGCACGCGCTTTTAGAAGATTAAACGCATTTAATCGTTGTGCAAGGCGGACTCTGGCATTGACTGTGTGGAAGACGCAGTTCGTCGGCACACACGATTAACTTATTTTGCATTGCTATACTTGGCTTCCAACGAAAGAGTGCAGATGTTGGTAAAGTGGTGGTGGTAGAATGAATGTGCGGTAAAATGGAATTTCGCCTTTGTGTATGAAAGAGAAAATATCTTTTACCAACGCAAGCAAAAATTTATCTGTGCTAGATTCACCAGGAGTTTTCCCTCGTGTGCAAGATTCCGCTTAGCTATAATACGCTTATAGCGTGATGGAATTGACAATTGTTATGGTTTTGGGAAAACAATTTTCGAGCCACCTGCATTCTTTCGTTGGGACCACATAACACCCTTTCTCCCGTGATGCTTTGCGCACGGCATAGATAGAGGGCACTGGTGATTATGGAACCATTCTATGCCACGCAACTTTCGAACATATCCGAAACGGTGTCTTCCCACACTGCCGCTTCCCGTAAGGCCATCAAACTCCCCCCCGCCCATTCCATCTTTTTAATACATGTCTATAAAGACCATGTTATTACCAGGAAGCGTGGTTGGCCTAGGGGAATGTAATTATTCCCCTAAGGCCAACACCGCTGTATTTGTAGAATTGATATCTACGAACGATTGTTTGCCTAAGGCGAATTTACTTATTACCCCTAAGCCAAACACCCTAATTTCATTGATGGAATATACAAATAAATTTGTTTGCCTAAAGGAATTTAACTTATTCCTCCAAGGATCAACAACACCCCGATCATTACCTAAATAATTCGTATACGTTGTTTGGCCTTGGGATAAATAAATTTTCCCTTAAGGCCAACAAGTGTAACATGGTCTTTAATCGGGAATAAGAACAAGTCTTTTGAGAAGTAAAACAGTTTTTTGTGACTACTAAACACGAAACGAAGTATTTTTTGTTGGATTTATTGGATACAGTAACGTTATGAACAATTCCGTATCATGCGCGGTAAAATAGCGGGAAAACTTTGACCATTATAGTTTAGTTCTTACCGCTATTTTATTCTTTTACAATGAACCCCACCGGGGGCGGGCTCCGCCCTTGGACCCCAGACAACACAGGACTTATGGTGGTTTTTATAGGCCTAGCAGCACCTTGAACGTATTCATATGTTTACAATAAGAATCGTGATAATTGCTTAATTTTATTTTTTTCGGATCGGTGCGTTGTGAACATATTTAACCACCGTAAACTTGGAAACCTCATTTTGTAACTTTGACATTGTTAACACCGCTTTTCCCCGAACCTCCAGTTTGACATAGCCGAGTATCGTGACCTTCTAACACCATTTCCGGGCAGGCGCCCAGGGGGGGTTGTTTGGATTTATTTTATTTAGCTTTCGCTATTTAATAACATTTACCATCAAACTTACATATAAAAGTTTATATTTCCCATATGTCAATACAGAGTTTAATACATAAAACATCATACACTTATTCTACCGCTTACATCAATAACATTTCATCACAGAGTACATACGGAAATTCCAATTTAAAATATCTACATTTAGTTCTATTATATGTATTGAATCAACTTCTTTGATGCTGTATTAGTAGGCTATTATACAACGTGGAACGTTAATGTGTCAAAAGGCTTTTCATTTTTGATAAATTTTCGAAGAACTCTCTTGACTGGGTGTCCTAGTTTTCTAACAGGGGCGAACTGTAACAAGACGAGAGTTAAATATGGCAACTATCGTCCTAAACCTCAATCCTCAGGGCGGGGTACCCAAGTAACTGTTACGGCCCAGTTCTTCTTTAACAATGTTTGCTAATGATTTACCACTACAATGTCAATTGTAAATCCGTAATGTCTGTAACGGATTTTCTTCTTATCTGCACAGGAGATAGCTACGATAGGGGTGTGTATTGGACGAAATCAGTACTTAATATAACGCAAGCAAGCAATTGGTACGACTCTACACAAGCTAAAGATCAACGAAAGTAAAACTCAGTTATGTTTTTAGGTAATGAACATGCCCTCAACAGAAGTGACACATTAACACTGATGTTATTAAAACGTGTAACACTATGAATATTTGGCGTATAATTAGATAGGAACCTCAATCTTAATACACATATCTCAAGTACAATATCAAAATGCTATAAAAGACTACATATTTTAGAAAAGACTGAGATATTTCCTTACAGAAAAAGAAAGTGTGTGCGTTTTAAACACCGTTTTGTGAGACCATTCTGAATATGCCCTACTATAACAGGAATAACGACTGAAGTATAACTACGAAATTAGAACTAACCCAAAATAATTGGGCATTGCGTATCATTACTAACAAAAATTAAATTCATAAAAACGCGGGCGGGACAACACCTACCTTCCTTTCGAATCCAGGCTTTTAATACCTAGTCCTAACTAGATTTACAAAGCATTTCACGAGAAACCAACTTGCAGATATCCAGCCTGTTTCAGAAAGCCCGATATAATAGAGTTCTTCGCTCTGTAGCGAACAACAATATAGCAGTGCCGAAAGTGGAATTAAGGAAACTAGGGGAAAAGATATTTTCGGGTATATAGCATCACAGGGTGGAATTCCTTACCAACTATCTTGACAACTGAAAACTCTCCAATTAGTTCAAATACATGCTAAAAAAATATTATTTTGTGAATTTAAAACGTTCTTTTAGGAAACCGATGGCAAATAAGATAGAACACTTCTATTGGATTAGTATTGTAACCGTATGATCAGAACGTATGTGTAAAAAGAAAAAAAATGTTTAAAATCATATACTAAGACGTGGCAATAGATTTATAATTAGATTAAATATTAGTATTAGCGTTTATTGGATGAAATTGTTAAAATTGTATGTTCTCTATGAATATTTAATACTAAGTAAGAAATAATTATTGTTATAATTCAATTTAAATAGAATATCTTAATTTAACTATAGGGCATCAAGTAGGATGTATCATAACATGTAACTTTTTACAATGTATGTACTAAACTACTTTAAAAAGAAACACCCTAATAAATAAATAATAAATAAATACATAAATAAATAATGATGCGGAATTGTTCATAGATCACAGGACGTTACGCGTTCATTGAAAGCACCTAAAGAATCGTAAAAAATTTTTTCCGATAAGGTAGGAATTAGTCCCTCACTGTAATCAGTAAGACTTAAGTGGTGATAGACTGGCAATACGAAATAATTTATCAATTCGGAACGGGAAAGGTAGATGGTTGTTACACGGTGAAAGGGGGCGGTTTAATTTTGACTATACGTTTTTTTTTTCTTTGATACTTTTATTTAGTGTGTTATGTTGGCATCACCAAGTGTGGTGGATCACTGATCTTTTTCTGCAGTTTGTCCACACATATTTATTAATGCTGAGTTGCGGAACAATAATAAATAACAAAACAATACAAAGAACATAAACCACGCAGACCACGCGCGTTGGTGGTAGTGAACATCAAGTACCATTGAACTAGCTTCCTAATTATTCCGAACGAGAGTGGGGAAGTGTATGCATACTTGGTTTGTAATGACCCATTAGAATAAATTAGTTCTTACTATGTTTCCTGCTACTGCGCCATACGTGCTCATAAACATACTTTATTTGTGTAGTTTAGTAAGTGCATTATAATTATACTCCAATACACCCACTGTAACCTGTTTCTTTGAGATGGTGTCTTGATTAGTGTTGCAGAAAACAGCTCACATAGTTCTGTGCGTTTAACCAGATAATTTCTCGCGAAGCGATTAAGGGCTCGCCGGTTCACTGCAGCGTAATCTGGAGGTCATTAATGTCATGTCGCCACATTAAAATAAAATTAATTATTATTATTATGTCTCATTTGCAACAGGCAATGTAGCCCACTAGTTGCAAATTTAATGAGGAGGGAGGAGGGGAAACCCGGTACCGGCCCAAAATAGCCCTCCCTACCGAAAGTACCAAGGGGACCAACGGCTTTTACGTCCCATCCGAAAGGCGGTGTAACTTTTGAACGTCATATAGGTTCCTCCACTAACCCGGACTGAATTGCCGAGCAACGGCTCGCCAAGGAGAACGAAGCTGTCACACAAAGCTTCAACCCTAGTCCCTGGCTCTAGCCTAGCGATATAACGTGTGTTCAAGGCAGAGCGGCGGACCCGCATCACCCCTGACCACGCCCGATGTTGCTTAATTTTCAGTGTTCGAGTGGGAACTGTTTAACGACCGACGGCTAAATCGCTGGCTCTTATATATTACATAGATATTTAACCCCTATCATAGATATTGAACCCTATGCTATTGTAGGCTAGATTAAGCAGTCTCCTATACCCCCACAGCACGCAGCGTACAATTGAAGAGTCAATCGGCTCCATTTCAAGATGGCGATTTGGCGGTTTTAATTTTATTATGCTTTTTTAATGCAATAAAGTACTTACTGGATTGTTTTGATAGGTTTTAGCTTTTTGCAGCATGGGATTGAACGAACAGAAACAGTACGACGTATTGCATAAGGGAATTTAGTAATCATTTGGTGTTAAAAGGCTAGTATGCTTACACTGTCAACCTGGCGGCAATCTTGAGAACTAATTTGTGCTACAATCGAATCCCATTTGATTAGAAACATGGTTAAACTGGAATTTCAAGATATCTTCTAATGTGTCACGGTGTTAGTGGACCACCGACTGCTAATCTAGCCTACAATGGGGGTTTTAATTCTATGATATATTTATGCTAATATAATCGTTTTCTCCCTAACTTTCCACACTATTTCTACAGACATAAAAATTGCCTTGCCGGTTTACTGATTATGTGATTGCGACATATGTTGTACTATGGTCTACACTCTACAGTATCTCGCGGATGATCTGATTCAAATGCGCACGGTGATGGTAAAGTGAGTACTAAGGCAACCAGTCCCGAATCACATTGTTGGTATAATATGGTTTGTAGACTAGAAAACGCCAAAGTCGTTCGTTGTACGAAGAGTGAAGAGCCATATTGTGTTGAGTATCCGGCAACGTTCCCTTTCCTGCCCCTTCTAAGGCTGAATCTAACACAGCATGAGGCTAGGGAGCAAATGCTCCCGTGTACTCACACATGGCTCGCTCACTCGTCTAACAACGAACTTTAATGTTTCCTAGTAGCTACGATTTCAGAATTTTGTCCCAGCACAATCTGGTAAGCGGTTTGGCAGTTCTGAAACAAGAAAACACTCCTCACCTCATTCATACGAATTCAGGCAAGACTCCGTTGAGTCGCATGGTAAACTCAGTCGCTGCGCTCCCGCCGTAATAATTTAAAATGTTTCCACCTTTCTTGTAGGGGTAAAATTTATGCCAATGCCTTTACAGTATACTACTACTGTGATTTTTATTTCTTTATTTATGATTATTTTATTTATTTATTTATTTATTGTATTTTTATTTATTTATTTTATTTATTTATTTAATTTATCTAATTTAATTTAGTATTTTATTTATTTATTTATTTATTTATTTATTTATTTATTTTAATTTATTATTTATTTTATTTATTAGTTATTTATTATTTATTTTATTTATAAAGACAACATTTGAGGCAAAATTTTTCTCGGGTGCTTTGGTGTGGGTTCCTGTGGGATAGCAACACATTTTATATCATGGATTGGAATGTGAAGACCGACCTGGAGCGCAGTAATTGAGTGTTTGCAATAAAAATCATAATAGTATTGTGATTTTGTATACCCTTGTCCCCATACTATTGTTTGTCCTCCATGCCATTTGTTTTGCGTAAAGCCTGTTGTTTGAAATGTGCCGTATTATGAACAAACTGATACGCTATTAGCATATTTTGAAACAAGCTAAGCGTTGAATCTATACAGGACATGGTTACAACATAGTTACAACAAAAAAAAAAAATTAAATTATCGTGTGTCTCATCGTCTACAGTTTATACGGTGCAAAATTTTTCCACCTATCGTTTCTCACTTTTCCATCAAAAGACAAAAATTTAATAAGCATTGCTAAATAAAATAATTACTATTCATTCCTCATCACAATTACTATGAAAAAAAAAAAAAAAAGTATGATATATATTATGTATGTTCTAGTTGTCTAAATGTTTTATATGATAAAATATTTGTATTAAAACGTAAGCATCAGATCTGCTACATGAAAACATTAAAAAAGAAACATTTCTGTTTTTTGTGTGGGTGGTGAGGGGGGGGGGGCTTTGTTTCCATATAATAATTACCTTCGGAGTGTTTCACTGATTAATTATAATAAGCAAGAAGAATCATGGTGAATCTTGAAGATATTTCTTTACTCGATAGTAAGTTTTTTTCCCCGCAATATTTTAAGAAATCATCTGAGTATTTTGTGTAAGTTGTTTGGCATTTATGTAGGTACTTTTGAGTTAATGCATAAACGAGAGTTGGTGTTTTTTGTAAACGTTTGTATTTCTTGCTGTTCCTGTACCACTAAGCATTTACTCTACGGTCTTAATTTTTCTTGTTCGCACTCATGCTATCTAATGTGGCAAGCTACCACCTCGAAGCCATCATAAGAAAAAAAAACTGTTGGGCTTTAGTTCGAAGGTCTACGTCCCAGTTACTGATTAATAAACATGTCCCTCATTTGAAGCACATAACAGATTTTAATACTAACATGGGGTTTCAATGGTCATTGTCACTCGAGGCAATTCTTTAAGGTAATCAATTTTAGCAGACCGAATACACGTGTAAGTAATACACCAGATAGGATTAACGTAGAGCTTCCAAGTGAAACAGACTACATCTGTGCTTCTGCGTTATACCTGGTTTGCTTGAGCGCACTAATGGGCCTCAATTTATTTAAGCTAAACCGGACTTTGGCTTAGTGTTAAAACATAATTATAAAATGCCGAATGTTGCTATGGCGGTAGGCCTATTAATACTATCTCCTGATGTGCAAAAGCAACATAATTATCAATCATTTTAAGTGTTTGGTTAAAAAAATATTCACGTACATCTTGAACCTTGGTTTGTATCTTTATTGTATTCTTGTATAATAAATGCATTATCAATTGTTATTCATATTTTGTATTGTGTTTCACTGTATTATTGTCTGCGCGTAGGCGAGTTAGTCAGGCTACAAACGACCTAGTGTAGGGCGAGGGGTGGCCATAAGAACTAGGTAGTGGACTGTATTTTATGAGAAATCGAGACTGCCGTCAGAGGCGGAGAGGTTAGGGAAACCGAGCTGCGAAATATACTGAAATCACTTAGGTACCGACTTCGCTGTGTTGACTGGGCGAGGTTTATAGCGGACGGCAGCGCGTATAGATTTTAAACTCAGCTGGGCGGCGGCAATTCAGAGCGAGGGCGATTAACAATGGTGAAATATATACACTAATATTTGGTTAACACTAAAGAAAAATTGCCAGGTACACGGTAACGTGGTACTCTGGCGGGTGCGAGTAGAGTGCGTAGAAACACACACGCGTTCTCTAAGAGTGACATCTTCAAGTTTTCTTACGACAGACAGAGTGACTGAATGCACTGTCTCGAGTTTGTCAGCGTAATGCTGATAGACGCATTTTGCGGGCATTGACCAGAATACATCAACAGCCGAGGAAAAGGATGGGAAATGAAAGGAAAAGGCCGAAACCAGAATAGTGGCTTAAACAATTACATTTTTTATGACTGCCATGTCTTAAATTATTTGTTTGAATATGTGCTATGTACAGGTCAGGACTTGATAAAATAAAAATCTACATTATCACTCACATAAGACTAATGATCAAGGTATGCTATTCATGAGTGTAAGACATGAGACCCTACAGGGAAAGACCTCACCTAAGGAAAACCACACTCACAAATTTTATCATAATCATGCGTTGGGGTAGTAACCAAAATAGAGACCCAAAGTTATCCTTACTGTCCCTGTGAGACGTAGTCACTGTCACTTGAGCTCTATTTACTTACGTGAGATCTATATATATCGGGCAAATGTTGAGATGTGAAGTTGGCGGAAGTTGGCCGTCCGCCATTTTCTTAGGTCCCTATCAGCAGCGGCAGATCAAAAGAACTAAACATAATAGATTCGTTCACCTGTGGTATATGACCTGTGTTTAACAGTTTTATTTAGTGGTAACGTTGATTACACACTATTCCTAGGCATCCTGAGTGCCCCTGAATAATAGACCACTGTAATGTAAGTCTACTAGTCAACATAACCTCGAAATAAGCTAGCCCACCGCCATCTTGACGTTAAGAATTTACATCAAAACGGCGGTGCATCGCAATATAATCGAGGGACGTCGATAATAAGGCCCACTGTTAGGCCTTGAGTGCCATCGCTTTAGGCCCATGTAGGCTTTCAGGTTAACAGCATTGCATTACGCCCTCCATGTAAGTATATAGAGCTCAGTGACGTGGCACATGCACAGACTGAAGGGCGAGATAAAATTGAGACATATTATGTATGAAGAGTTTTGTTTCCTCATGGCTACAAACGACTGCAAGAACAACATGTCTAAATGGGAAAAGATTGTCTGTCATACCAATAATACGCATTGTACTTTTTGCCAATTGATAAAGCTTGTCTGGTCTTTTCGTATCATTTAATCGTCCTCGTAAAAAATTGCGAAAGCAACACTATCATCCTTCAATAATCCTACACCGAATTTTGAAGTTAATACCCGAATTATTATTTTTTTGCTTCAGGAGGAATTTTCATTCCAAATATAACTTTCAATGTACGCACGTATGTATGAATGTAATGACGTAACACGTCTGAGTTAAAAGATTTTAATCGTTTCCTTGAGTTTACAAAATGCAGAAGCAGTTCGTCCAGTAGACAGCGAACAAACAAAAAAATACATCCTGAGAGCTTTATTTCTCAGGAAAAGTTGTTAATTTTTGATGTTTTAACCACCGCCTTCTACGTTCACTATGATCTCATACTCAGATTGAGTTTTATTCATAACAAATTGCAATAGTAGGTTTTATGGTACCATTCTATTCATACACATGTCCTTCTATGTTAATCCAAAATCCGTACAAATTGCTGCGGTAAGTTCGTGAAAATTAGCTTTTGTAACGTCTTAATTATCAATTAACTCTTTGCTTAACAATATTGTTCTTTCATCGTCCACGTTTTTGTATAATCGATATAAAATCGAGCAAATTACCCTAAGATGTGAAAACTAAATAAACGAAAGATACCAATAGTTTACCTGGGTAATTGAAGTCAATTATGATATTACTAGGGACTGTGGTGAACGCCAATTGTATAAGAAACGTTTATATGATAAGCGCAGATCTCCCTTTTTTTTTGAAAAAGTTTCAAACTTATTGGATGAGCGTTGCGAGCAAGCGAAGATTCCATTTTACTACACTGTAGAAAAAAACCCTGAATGTTTTTTCTTTTCTTTTTTTTGTTCTTTCTTTCTTTTTCTTTCTTTCCTTTCCTTCTTGTTGTATTTTTGTCTGTTTTGGTTACACGCTTCCGGCTACAAACCATACTTTAATTGCAATGAAAATTTTTTCTGGAGACCTCGAAATCTCTGAACTTAGAGAACTGTCACGTTTTTTAGCGCAATCAAAAATTATTTTCTCATTAAAATCGCAATTTTAGCGATTTGTTTTTTCGATCTTTTAAAAAAATTCTTCGACTCATAACACCTACATGCTTTATCCGTTGTAATGCTTTTTTCACAGAACCTAAATTTTGATGAATTATATATTTCGTTTTGAAATTTTCGCCAATCAAAAAATATATTTCTTATGAAAATCGCAATTTGCAATTTTTTTTAATTTATATTCATTCTTCGACTTATAACTCCTACATGCTTTATCTGATTGTATGATTTTTTTCATAAACCTTAATGGTTAAATTAATATATTGGTGTGAAATTTGAGCGCAATCACAAAAAATAATTTCTCATAAAATGCGCAATTTTACGCTTTTTTTGTCGTTTAAAAAAACGACAGCGCTCATCAACAACGCGCCTGAAAAAGCGTTTGCGAAGCTTCCTAGTTTAACCTATGGAATCATCAAATACACGGACCTCATAATCATCTAAAGGGGGTGACCGTAAAACTAGCGTGAAATGGGAAATGTCTAAACGGAAATATATTTTTGCTTATGGCTATTGTACCGCCTCTGGCCGATGATTTGAAAGTCGACGAAACATGTCTGAAAGTTTTCTGAGAAAGAAGGCCTTTAAAATAAGAAAAAAAAAGTTGTGAATTTTTTGGGGCGGGACATAACCTCACTTTTGGAATTATATTTAGATTTTTGACAAAAGTGTGATATACCAGACTCGTTCTCAAATTAAATTTTTTGAATCGGTTTTCTGACATAGTTTCTAAACATCTTTAGCTACAACTTGACTATAGCTAAAATCGTTTTTTTGAAAATACACCAGTTGAGTGAACGAATTTTGTTGGTCCAAACGGTAAAAAACTCGTATTTGGCGGTGCCGTTTGACAAAAAAATTCGTACACCAACGGTTATTTTCGAAAAACTATTTAGCTATAGTCAATTGTGCTAAAGATATTTCGAAATAAAGGTAAAGACCGATTCTCAAAATTTAATTTTGAACGATTCTGTATATCACACTTTTGTCCTCAATTCTAAATATAATTTTCCAAAAGTGTTGTTATGTCCCGCCCCAAAATATCACATTTTTTTTCTGTTTATTCTAAAGGCCTTTCTTTCGATTCAGCAAACTTTTCAGACATGTTCTTCGACTTTCAAATTAATCGGCCAGAGGCGGTCAATAGCCTTAATTCCCTATCTGTTAAGTCATAGTAATTGAAGTTCAGACCTGACATTACAGCTCTGATTTGGGAGGTCCGGGTTCGAATCCCGTCTAGATTTTCTCAGTCGTTTAGGGTGAATGCAAGGAATTGAGTCCTCTTCAACGCCCTCGGGCTCCCTTCAACCACCCAATTATTCCTATTAAAGAGGTTTACCAGTTAAATCTTATGTATACCCTACATCCAACAAAAATATTATGAGGCATATTATTATAAAGTGCGGTGATAGGTCATAGTTCGTGGCCAAACTTGTGATAGCACACACACACTATTTTTGTTCTTTGAGTGATAATGGCTTTGGGGGTCCATTGGTTCCTAGGCCAGGACAATAAACAAAATTCATGTAGAGAGGATGATCTACATAGACTGTGATGTACTGATGTGCAAGTTAGTACGATTTGACTTCTTCAGATAAGTCGGCTTTCTATCTGCATCAGAAAGAATTCGGGTATGTCAGAAAATATATTTTATAAACTAGGAAATTTGCGTTACAAACTTTCAAGCAGTTTTTTTACTATGTTAATCATGATTGCTTTAGTGAATTACTTGTGTGTTACTTATCAATATTTGTAAGCAGTGCTAAGCCTAAGAGTAAGGGTGTTATACCGTTTTTACGATGAAATCGAATATATTTGTTTTGGATGACGTAGCTAGCGTAATCGAAACGAAGCGAGCGAAGGCGAAGATTCATTTCACTACACTGGGAAAAAATCCGGAATGTTTTTTTTCTTTCTTTCTTTCTTTTCTTTCTTTCTTTCTTTCTGTTTTTTGGTGTGTCAGTTAACACGATTTCCGGCAAACCAGATACTCGGATTGCATGAAATTTCATGGAGGCCTTCGAAATCTCTGAACTTAGAAACTGCCACGTTTTTGGCGCAATCTGGGAATTTTTTTGCGTTAAGAACTTCATTCAAGCAGTTTTTTTACTAATGTTAATCATGATTGCTTTTGTGAATTACTTGTGTGCTACTTTATCAATATTTGTAGCAGTGCTCAGCCTAAGATAAGGTGTTATCCCGGACGCATATGAAATTAATAATTTTGTTTTCATTGATTTTTTATTAATTAACATTAGCAACACAAGTAATTTGTATTTTGTAATTTGTGTTTAAGACTTAAATAGGATGTTTCCCAATTTTTTTTTGGTTTACACATCGTCTACAGCTAATACACACACTACTACTTACGCTAATATGACCGTTTACAAAATTATATCTTGTAACACTGATTTTAAACGATTTTTTTCAATTATTTAAAATAAATTTGCGAAATTGCGTTTTTGGAAAATTTCTTAAATCAACTTTAGCTTCCTTCATTTTTGTTCCACATAGATACTATAAAAGCATAATTCCAATCTAAATAGCCCTTTTAGCTCTGATACTTGAAACTGTGAACAATATACACTTAAACTCGTAAAATATGTATCCAAAGTCACAGACCCTTCTTGGTATCATATTATTTTGATCAAACCACTTGCCCAAATTACAAACAAATATAGTGGATTCCAGAAAAGTCTGTCGGTACGTCGTAGGGGCCAATATTTTTTTTTGGATGAAAAATCCTCTAAGGTCCGAAGGCATAAAGATCGGGTCCACATTTTATTTCTTATGGTAGCTTTTTGCACCAGGGGGGGGGATGGGACCTAGCTTCGAAAAATACCAAGTTCGACTTGGTTTTTCCCGGGTCAAGGTGAACCCAATATTCTGTAAGAGGAAGGACGCCCGCCAATATTAAAACCACGCGAAAATCCTTATTTTAGTATTTAAAACTCCATAAAGCTACACAACAACGAAAAAGTGATGATAAAGTCTCAAATGTTTTTAGTTAGATACTATATCTGGCATAAAACCTTTTACAAATATTGTTATACCAGCAATGATTTTAATCGAGGTTTTAAATTAAATTAAATTAAATGTATACCGTAATAAAAAACGTCCTGATTGCAATATTTGAATATTTTTCATGCAGGGTGTAGTTTAAACGAAACTACTGAAGAACTATTAGCCCTTTTTATTCGATTTTACGAGCGTTTGAGAGAATAAGAGATATTACTAAAATAGAGGTTATTTCGCTTTGGTTTTATTATTGGTGGTGATCCTTCGCCTTAATTTCTAAATTCATAACTAGTTTATCCTGAATGAAATATATTTTTTTAGTTAGCGTGTGAATCCTCTTTAACCAAAGTAGCCTACTATCTTGTCCGAGCACTACACCCGTTAGCAACAGGTTTCTCGTATTTAGTGACTCAATATTACGCGCTTCAATTTCTTTCTCAACATTTTTAGTCGCATCTTTTTGTGATTTTATATATTTGTGGTAAAATTATTATGAAGCTCTATCATAGCACTTTTTCATAAGAAATAGAAAAAAGAAAAAAAAGGTGATAATTGATAATCAAAAATAAACATAAATCTAGAATAATATCCTGTCCAAATGGTCAAAACTACCCAGTAACTTCATAAAATATTGAAATCTGATATAAAGGGGCGTACAGATGTCCTTTATTAATCAGTATGTAAACGCTTATGGCTGCAGGACAAGGAACGCGCAGAACTCAAATCTGTGCGTAAACAATACTTTACACATAATTCAATTAATTAATTACACGAGGAGCGGAGTCGACTGAGTGTCTCCATTCAAACTGCAACGGCTCTCATTCTGTGATTCTGTCTGTCTATCTGTCTGTCCCTATCTGTCTGCTGTCTGTCTGTACGTTCGAAATCAGCCGACCTCTGAACAGATTGGGCTGAAATTTTAACAGACATCCGGTTACGAGTTACTGAAACTGCTAACAAAATCAGCTAGATTCATTGCGATTTAATCCTACAATAATTAAAATGTGATTTTTAAAATCTCTATAAGCAGTGTTTAGTAGCCGCTAGCTGGACGAGATCTACGTGGCTTGCATGGCCTATTGGTAAGGCATTTAGGCTGCCGACGGAGGGTTGGGGTTCGTACCCATTAGCCTCGACTTTTTATATTTTTACACCACATATTTTTTTGAGGGGTGGTTAAATGGTAATACAAACTTAGGTTGATTTTTGTTTTATCTTGGAAATTTTGGTATAAATGTTTTTCTCTAATACGTGTTGACCACGATTCGCAATTTAAATGTTCGATGTTAAATATCTAAAGAACGCAAATTCGTTGTTAAGACGATGGAGTGAGCATGTGTTGAGTACTCGGTAATCAATCCCCATGCTGGGCTCGATCCTAGCCTTAGGTATAGGGGAGGAAAGGGCTGTTTCCCGGGTACTCAACACTTTGGCCTCACTCACTCGTTTTGACAACGACTTTGGCGTTTCCAAAAAAAGAGTGTTATAATATAGTCATAGCGTTGTAAATGCACTCAAACAATAATGGTGATCAAAAAGTTGGAGAAAATATTAAATACGTGATATTGAGATAACTCATAAATAAAAATACCGGCGCTTTCAAACATTGAACTTGGAACTCAAACTACCAAAAACACCCTGTCCGATTTAAAAAAAAATACCATGGGAGTATGAACACTTGGAAGTTACATATAACAGATAGTTTACAGTTTCTGTGAAACTGATAAATTGAATTCTGTTTCAGCAATGAAGTCCTCTTTATCTGTTTTGGTGGTTGTCTGCTGATGCAGCCGTGGCGCGCTGACCATGACGAGTCAGTCAAGCCAGGAAGTCCTCAGAGGTAAATATCCTACGATTGCGTTAGCGCTCGTCTTTCTGGATTTTTCGGGTAACGGGTTTATAATTTAACAATTTCACACTAACGTTTATAAAGATTAAATCTATGTTATCCATTTTGCGTATTCCCTAATTAATTCATTGATTTTGAATGAAAATTTAGTGAAATCACCAAAATTTACTCATTTTGGTCAACTTTGGGAAGTTTATTCGAAATGTACGGGATTTTTTTTACTAAAATTTGCAAAATGGATTATCAACGGGTAAACCCAAGTGTGGACACGCGCAGGTTGTGTGTTTTAATCGTAAGATAAACGGTTTGGTGGGAATTTTCAGAATTGTAATCCATTCCATGTTTTGGGATTTCTCATTTTTTCACGTTTTGGAACTAATGTCTCGCAAAGGTCTTTAGGCTTATTTTTGCAACCAATTAACGGATATCAATTACAAGTACTTTATTAACATCCTCAAAATTTGGTATAATATTAGCACACCGTTCAGCGCAATCATCAACACCTGTTGGCGCCCATTTGAGTTGGCCCAAGCTCGCGTACCCCATTAATCGGCTGCTGATTTTGATTTTGTATTGCTTTACCTCTATTTAATGCACTAAGAGGCTATTCGAGACGATGAGTTGTGATAGCTGAGGCTAAAGTATTAACATGAAGGGAGGAAGGGGCCCCTGTATCCGCACGTAGCCTACTCCGTTCGAAAGTACAAGGGGACCAACTGCTTAACGTCCAATTCAAAGGACGGTGTAACCATGACGTCATATAGTTTCCTCCACTAGCCGCGACTACCGAGCCAAGGTCGTCGAAGGGACGAAGCCGTTACAGTAGCATCTCGACCCTCCATCTGCTCTAACCAGCGTTATACGTTGTTTTCAGGCAGAGCGCTCACCCGATTTTTCCCCTGCGCACACTCTAAAGGCCCGGTATTTCAATGTCCATTTAAAGTGGCAAGTAATTTAACTGACACATAACTTGTTTTTCACTAAATGGCAACCACCACTCAGAAGCATTGTAAATATTTACTGAGCTACTGACTGGCATAACATTTTAACTAGACATGAAATTCGGACTATAATGGGAACCGGCTCTAAGCGACCGCGGCTACACCCCTGTCTAAACAATTAGCAAATAACGGACCGTAAATCGCTATCAAGTCATTTGTAATCGATTAGTAGTCGATTGCTTACTCTACAAATGGTACACCTAAATTATATTCCGTAGATTTATGTATCCCAAAAATTAATATTCAATTTAAATGGGTAAAAACCGACAGTGTTGTCTCGAGCGTTAAACGAACGACTCTGATAGGGGAGGTCCCGGATTCAAACCCCGTCGAGACTGGCAATCCTGACTGAGGTTTTCCTAAGTCTTTAAGGTGAATGCAAGGGATTAAGTCCTCTTTTACAGCTCTCGGATATCCCTTTACAATTAACCAAAGTCCACTAAATACCTAGTTAGGGATGAATTGCATCCTGGGCAGACTTCCCACGTTTTTTTTTACAAATGGGGAATTTGCTCTGTTACTTGATGTTAATGATTGACTGCTTAATGAACCTTATCACTTTTTCTTTAAATATTATTTTCAATTTTTTACTCATTGTGGAGTTTTCTAAATAATTGTATTTTTTGTTATGATATCCTTAGTACTAGTATACTTAAGTTTCTACTAGCTGAAAGAACACATAACTTAATTAATTGTATTGTTGTATAATATGAAATGTACAAAATTTAAAATATCCTTTCACAAACATCCCTCTGCAACGCTGTTGGCAAACATAAAGGCAAACATTTACTTTGTACTTAATAAATATTTGATAAAACATTATAATCACTCCATAGCAATATTATTTATAATATACATTAAAAATTTCCCCGAATTTTTTGGTTTTTTTGGTAAAATTTTTTATTATATATAGTTGTCTTAATTATATCGTGAGTGTAAAAGAGTGTTTGTAAATTGTTACAGTAAAAAGTTGGTCTGGCATAGCCTTGAAGTACACTCCTCTTTTTTTTTTTACATAAAAGATCCTTGGTTAAGTTAAAACATGAATGATTAAAAGTATGCCTAGGTTAATAAATACCTTCTTACAATATAAAACAGTGTTTGCACTCTTTTGTTTAGGTTCATGCGGCTCAGACAGCAACCAGGTAATTGAAACAATACTGATTTATTTTCACAATAATAGAGAACTAGGTAACAACCCAATGTCGTGAAATGGGCAGCGACCATTTTGCAAGGTCCCCGGTTATTAAATTAGTAGTGAACGCGTATTAATATCCTTGTCTAGACACTTAATAACCATTTTCAAGGCCGCTGGTGACAACTGTTCATCTCACCTAAAATACGCAATTATATTATTTTATCGCATCATACAAAAATTTTTGGTTTAGTTTTTTATTTTTCTCTGAATCTCTGAAATACTATTAAAACAATGACAAAGTAGAACCAACATATTTCTCGCAAATAAAACCACTAAATGTTGGGATGCAGGCGACCTTGTTTTATATTATTTTTCTAAACAACTTATACATACGACGCTTATTAGTATTAGTAATACGGTAAATGGATTTCATGTAATAACTTTCTGAGAAAGATTTTTTTCGGACCTCCTGCAAAGCTCCAAAAACTATTTTATTTCTTCATCGTATCATACAACAAAACTAAGCCTCCCATTTTAGTCATATTAATAGATGTGTCGAATCAATGTCAAATATTTAATTTTGCACAGTGATTTGAGTTGTACCGCACAATATTTTTATTCGTTCTATATTGCTCTTGTATGTAAAAGCCATCTTAATAAACATCTTTTCCCGGCCACTTCCTTGGATGACGTCTTATCAGACGGAGTATGGAATATTCGTAATGGGTATTCTCCCACAAAAGTAACAATCATTTCTTACCTCTCTAGTTTGGGATTTTGTTGTAGATTTTACTGCTCTAAAAAAAATGATTGGGTTCACTATGATCCAGGAAAAATTATAAAATCATTCCCAGATGTTTTAAATTTTTGTAATTTTTCACTCAGTTTAGTCCCAAATATTATGTTTAACCAAGAAGGGGTGTGATTTCGGAAAACATTTATTTTAGCGCGTTTCAGTGTATTTTATAAATTTATTTATTTTATTTTTATTAACGTCTCTCCTATTCATGTTTATAAAAATTGATTTACAAATGAAGACAACGAATAATCTAATTACATAGATGCAGATACACACCAATGAACACATTTAAATAATATTTGAAATATTATAATTACACTTTTCAAAACACATTTTTAAATTATCATTTAAGACTGGCAAACAAAAATAATTGATTAGACGGTTTAAGAAAATTCACACGAAACAACAATTTTCACAAAATTTCAAGATCAAAATTTTTTTAAAAATTTAATATTGCAGTTTAAAGACAGACGTTTTTTTAACTGATAATTTGTAGTTGAATTGTGCCACATAATAAGGATAACAAATAAAACGTTTTGTATCTCCATACAGGTCGTCTGTGGGGCAACCCACCCAAAAACCGCCGGGGGGCGTGCCCCAATGGGGAAACCTTTAATGACGTGTTGTAACTGGCACGATGCACCCAGGGGGGGGGGGGGGGGGGGGGGGTGATGTAGCACGCGAGCACAGAGAAGCTGTTTTAAATGCCTCGTGTGGAACTGCAACCTAGCTCTGCAGAAGTCGCAAACCAGACTTGCTACGGACTTGCACCTGTAACGCGAACGACCCTAGCAACGTCTTGCGAACTTAAGGGGTGTCATTGAGTTTCTATACTCGCACGCTGGGCTAATGTTGGAGATGAACGTTGTGTGAATTGTTGATGGGAACAAATAACATATGTTTTGAAAATAGAGTTGTTTTATAAGTTTTTCTCCCTCATTTGTGGTTTCAAAACATTCATATTTTCCCAGAAATACACAATTAATAGGAATACGTTCAAACCATAAAGATAAATTGTACAATGAAGGGAGATAAATATTTGTCAGTGTATCTTCAAAAATAATTACAAACTATCATAGTTAACCACAAAGACCACGTAACTCACATTGGCTGTCTTATTTTTATTGGCAATTTTGAATTGTTTTTTGTCTGATTATTTACAAATGTTTCACATTCTGTGAATATAGGTGGTTCACAATGTATGCTCACAAATCCAATAACATCTATACAAAATTAGTGCTGAGCGAAGCGAAGACTTCAATTTCATCACACTGACCACAAAAAAATTTAGCTCGGGTGTTTTTTTTTTTGTTTTTTTTGAGGGGGGGGGGGGTCTGTTTGTTAACTCTCCTAACCAGGCAAACGGTATATACGATCGTGATGAAAATTTGAGGGACCTTCGTAATCTCTGACCTTTTTTGGTTTAGAGGTGTATTGGGTTTTTTGTACAATCTGAAGAAAAATATTTCTCATGAATATCGTACTTTAACGATATTTTTCGATTTTTAAGTGCAATATTTTCGTGACATTTGGGCCGATTCTGACCAAACGGGTGGGGCTACAACGTTTATATGTCACATGGACATTAAGGTAATAGTGACGTACTGCTTTTTGAAAGAAAAAGTTGAAAAAGTTAGCCAGAATTTATAAGCAACAATAGAAACTTGTCAACAATCACCAACAATGTGTTCAAAAGGCAATTGATAGGGTAAATAGATCCCACGCAAACTAAAAACTTACAAAAAAGCTCATCCATCAACGCGACGGGACTTTAGCGTTTTCCTAGTGTAAGTACGTCAATCAGTGTGTGAAATTGAAATTTTGAAACAAAACCCTCAGACAGCTTTAAAAACTTTTGGCAGTCATGGGACGAAAAGTTTTAACTTTTTCTTGGGAAACCTGCTCGGGCGGCAAATACATTTCCCTCTTTAGGTGTCTACGGTGTTTGTAGAGTAGTGAAATTGTGAAGGAAGTTTAAGGGTTGTATTATGAGGACCAAACCCTTTCAATCGCATTAACTATACTAAAGAAAACCCTGGAAAAACTTTCAGTCTGGATTTTCGGTGGCGGGTATCGATCCGGCACCACCCTTATCACATCCTCGCGCAATTACCTATACTTGAGCTTCATCTATTCCGACAATTGGCCAGTTCTTCAAAATTTTATAAACATTGACTTTCCTTTTTTTTTAATCTATAACTTTGAGTCAAAGTGAAATACACCTCGCTATCGAAATAATAATAGTAGCTAAATATGCTCCATACTCTCTCTCGAAACGTTCAAGGCCTTGTAAGTTTGACTTTTTTCTTTTTTTAATGATGTGTTTAAGAGTATATTGACAGTGTATAACATGAGTCTTGAAAAATAATTTGAAAAAATCTCAGAATGAAAAATTAGCGGCTATTAGAGACAAAAAGTGGGCATTCAACCATTTGTTTTCACATCCTGGTTGACAATTTGCAAAACCAAATAGCTTAGACCTACACGGTTATGATATGACGCATAAGAAATATTGGCATCAATCGTCACTTAATTTATTAGCATATTTAATTTCATTTATTTTCTCCAGGTAGAATATTTCACCCACAATACTGACTAAAAAGTATATTTGAATAATAATTATATAGGCCTACTAAAAATATAGTTAGTTTTTTGGTCTTAGCGGCACAAGACGTTGGGTGAACCAGGAACCACCAATAAACATTTACATTACAATAAACAGAGAAAAAGTATCATGAGTTCATTAGGAGTTAGGACTTACATGTTTTGTGGCTTCAATCAATCGAACCAACTTTTATGTAACAGACTCCGTTGGTTTGGTTGTAGGGGGGGGGGGGGGGGACAAGAGATGGTATGACGATGCCGGCACAGTGAAGAGGTGATAACAAATGTTGCATCCCAGACAAATTTATAGCAGAATCTATTAATGAGTACAAATTGAAATATGCAAATTCTTTTAGTTCCGAAAACTTAATATTGAGTTAGAAAAAGGAAAGTGGGCTAAACAGTTATTAAAATTCACATGACTAAGGTTATTTAAAATTTAAATTATTGAAACTCTTGGAATCACCAAAAATATAAAAGTATATAGGCCCTACACAAGTCGATGGTAAAATTATTTTCAGGAAAAAACTTCCTATAGTGTTAACAAAATAGTTCAAATAGCTAATAACAATTGGTTTTGGCTCAAAATCCATGCTTCGAACTTAACTAAAAAATATAATTAGTACTAGAGAAATCATATTACACTTTGCGGGTCATTTCGCTGTATTCGATACTTCATAAAATCATGGCGTTTCAATGTTATGACTGTGCGTACTATCATCTAATGCGTAATTCGTATTATCATCCATCATATTTCGAGCTGTGAAAGCATAAGGTTTTAAAAATAGTCTTGTTGTAGCGGAGAGCGTTCAATCGAACTTCCCGAAGAAACGCACCATTGCTTACGTAAACACAAAAATTTATATACACTGGCCAATTACCAATTAATGTCACATTTTTTAATTACAACTAATTGGATGAGCGAAGCGAAGACTTCAATTTCACTGTCCCCCAAAAACTTTTGCTCGGATGTGTTTGTTTGTTTTTCTGTCTGTTTGTTAGCTCTCTACCAGGCAAACCGCATATCCGATCTTGATGAAAATTGGAGAGGACCTTCGAAATCTCTAAACTTAGAGGTTTTTTGTTTTTGGGTACAATCGAAGAAATATTTCACATGAATATCGTACTTTTACGATTTTTTTTCGATTTTTAGTGTTATATTTTCGTGACATTTGGGCCAATTCTGACCAAACGGGTGGGACTAACACGTTCATATTATACATGGACATTAAGGTTATGGTGATGTAGTACCTTTTGAAAGAAAAAGTTGATAAAGTTAGTCAGAATCCATAGAAATATAGCTTTTAATATAAGTTTTGTACGTTAAATAATAACATCTGACGAGTAACAATAGAAACTTGACAACAATCACCTACAATGCGTAGGTAGCAAAACAAAGCACTTGCAAAACTGAAGATATCCCACGCAAACTTAAAACTTTTTTTAAAAAAACTCATCCATCAACGCGACTAAAAAAAGCGTTTGCAAAGCTTCCTAGTGCAAAACATTATCACCAATGATTCGGAACACAGCTGCGGACTGAGTGGATTAGCTTTCATGACACTTATCAGTATACTTTTACGTAAATGCTTACTGTATATATTTGATGTATATGATCCAGTATCGATAGGTATATATCTTATATTCAAGTGGTAACACTGTTGTCCAAATAGTATTCTAAACCGGAAAGTCGTATCCTACTTGTGGTATTGAACTCAAGCAATATATCAGCCGGTCATAATAAAAATAAAACAATAGTATTTTTTTGCTAACGCCATCTCGTATCAATCAGATTTGCAACTGGTATTTTTATCCTTCACGAGCTGGATCTGAACGGATGAGTGTTTGGTGGCGAAGGAGGGGTGGAACTTATAACTTTTTTCTAACTAAAAATTCCATCAAATTAACATAAATCAGCTGATTGTAAAAAATATAAAAAAAATGATTATTCTGTCTGTTGGAATAAGCAATTTCACTTCTAGGTTACAGCGGGTAATTGAATTCAAATATCCACCGCCTTGCTAATTACCGCACGTAACCGGATGACTCCTACATACAGTTGGCTGTAAAAGTGGGTGGTTATGTTTTCCGGTCTAAGTTAGATCGTTGGATGCTGTCAATAATAATTGTATCTTTACTGTTCTCTGTGACTCTGTATAATAAACATGTAGCCCTAATGTGGCAAGCTATACAATAAATAACCAAAGACTGCAACGAATAAGGTAATTCATTGTAATAATTAGAACACACCAGACCCTAATTACAACAGGTTATGGGACCAGTGTGAATAATGTGTGGTTCTACAAAAAGTAGCCTAAATCTTGTTTGAGGTTTTTTTTTACTCGCGCCTTGTGTAAACCTAGGCCTATAGGCCTAGACCTAGGCCTAGTGTCTGACGATTTGTGATAGGCTATCATGGAGGAAGAGCGATATAAAATACCATTGTTTGACGGAAATAATTTTCCTGACTGGAGCTTTAGAGTTCAACTACAGTTGGATGAACAAGACCTTTTGCCACATGTGAAAAACACGTTAGCGTCTCTATTGGAACCATTTCAATCCGAAGTGGTTGATACTGATACAGAGGAACAAGACGGCAAAGAAACGAAGAGTACAATTGTGAAGCCGATAAAAAGCAAGTCTTTTTGGCAACGATTCAGACGTCCAAGGGTTGTGAAGGACAAAGAAATGCGCATAGAGCTAAATCGTTT
>JAMZAV010019074.1:0-22495 GCA_024449915.1 Sweltsa coloradensis
GCGCAGTCTGTAACACGGCGCGCGCGCTGTGCCAGGTGTTCAGCGGATGTGTACCGGCGCAACGTCTGCGCTAGGGCACCCACAGCAGACACCTACGGAATTACATTATTATTATCACACAACCATGCTGGTAAGGAATTAGTAGCAAACCCTGTTAATTCACTTCTTGTAATAGACAATTTCAAAATCACCAGCGCCCTCTATATAGCGTGCGCAAAGATTATGAGAGAAATGGGATTTACACACTAAATGACATATACTCGGGTGTGTGGAGAACTGCGTTTCCAACAATGTCAGTGCAGTCCGCCACAATCCCAAGCATATGACATTTAGCATGTAAATGCCCTTTCTCCCATAATGCTTTGCAACAAAGCGCGCATGCGCAGTTAATTCCGAAAATGGTCTATTCAGGGGACTAATGAATTTGTAATTTGTCTGTGGTTATTTTTTTTTTTTTTATTGAGGAGACCGGAATGTGGTGGAAAAGAAAGAATGGTGGCAGGAGAGGACATGGAGAGGCTATCTTCAATGCTGACTCAAAGCAGAGTTGGACGTGGAAACAGATGATGATGATAATAATTTTAAGATTACTACAGTAAACCCTCGTTACTTCCAACTCGGTTACTTTGAAAAATGCTTTATTTCGAACGAAAACATCGGTCCCGACGGTCAGTATAGGATTTAACAGTATATTAGATTCGGTTTATTCGAAATTCGGTTTATTTCGTAATTCGAAAGAACATCTTGGCCTTAACGGTCAATTTACGTGTGAAATAGTGTGGTTAATTCGAAGAACTTTTCCGAGAATTTTTCCGATGTTCGAATTCGGAAAATGTGTTTTGAACGGTCTGTAGTTCGCCGCACGAAAACAAACCGGTGGCTAGCTGCAGCGACGACAAAGGAGATGCGCACGCACCACGTGACTGGGCCGGCCGGCAGCTACTGCAGCCTGGCGACATCAACACCTAGGCGACGCGCCCGTGGCATTGCACAGTACGTCTCAAGCTTTCACGACAGTTGCATCGCCAAGTGTTTGTTCCGTTGTTAGCCGACTGCGTGTTTTTGCGAGTGTTTGTTGTGAATTGTGACCAACCCTCAAAATTCCACTCGCCAGCTCGCCATTGGCGAGTACAGAATTCCGTTTGGCGAGTACAGAAAAAATTGCAAACTTACATGTTTTACTTGCAGCTATAACTACAATGACGGCGATGAAACCTCACTTTCCAAACTTCAAACATCAATTCATGGCACTTTAAAATCTTACGACAAAATCGTCCAGTTCTTGTTTATGTTTGTAACTAGAAATTATCTGGCACCTTTGTCGGCAATAGATTGACAAGATGCTGGCGCTGGAGGGTGGTGGTGGTGGTGGTGGTGGGTCGCGGCGGCATGAGAATGCCTGGAGCGGCGAGGGCGACGTAAGTGGGTCGGAAATGTCTTGTATCTTTAGTTTCAAATTAGATTTTCCTTGGGACTGTTTTCCACACCCTAAAACCTGACTTTCATGATATATGCATCCTGTGTCCACCACCCACCAGAGGCCTTCTGTCAACTGAAGACTCAGTTGTAGCATTGGTTCGGTAATGGTAAGACGTATTTTAGCGCGATGAAGCAGTCATCATTGACTACTTTTTTCTGTTCTAAAGGTCGCGATAAATTACCGAAAAAATTAAGTGCCGACAATAGTGTTCATAGCGTGAATGTTGTACCTGCAACTGCAAGTAAAGTTACATTGAAACACGGCGCCGTTTCAGTGACGGGCGGTAATAGTGGAACTACGTGTGCCGAAAAAGTAAGTCGCGATAACATAATATGTGACAATGAAACTCGTGATAGTAATAATATAATATGTGACAATGAAACTCGTGATAATATAATATGTGACAGTGAATCTCGTGATACTATAATTTGTGACAATGTTGAAACTAATACAACGCCAGCTACTGCCACTGTCAACAAAAGAGTTCAAGTACAACGAGCATTTAAAGTGAACTGGATGCGAGACTTTTCGTGGCTGAGTTACGATGAACAATCGCAGCGCGCGTCATGTTTAATATGTTCAAAATATGAAAAATGTTCTGAAGAAAAGTGGGTGACTGGGTTTAGTGGGAATTTCAAGAAAGAAACGTTTTCTTGGCATTCTAAAAGTAAGGCGCACATTGAAAATCTCAAGCGCAATGAAGTACAACAAGATCCTGCGAGTGCTCCCTTAGCAAAGTGTGTTAAAAAAATGGACGATGACATGTTCAAGCACCTTCATCATCTGTTTGACATTTGTTATTTTTTATGTGTTAATGAGAAACCGTTCACCGATTTTCCCCTTCAAGTACAATTAGCTCGGAAGTTACAAGTAAAGTTAAGCGACCAGTATGTAAACGACATGATGTGTCATTCATTCATGACGTATATTGCCGCGGATCTACGCGATACAGTAGTTGACCGCGTGAAACGTTCGCCGTACATTAGTGTACTCATAGACGGTTCAACTGACAGGTCGGGAGAAGACAATGCCGATGTTTACGTCCGTTATTTGAGTGAAGGTGATATCAAAGAAGATCTTTTAGGACTAGTCAATCTTGATAGTGGGACATCATTGTCCTATTATAATGCACTGAAGGGACTACTTGATGCAACTGAAATTAATTGGCGGCAACCTAACTTTCTCGTAAGTCTAGGGACAGATGGCGCATCAGCAATGGTAGGCCATAAATCAGGTCTTATTGCATTGCTAAAAAATGATATCGCTCACTGCGTCAGCATACACTGTGTGGCTCATAGGCTACAATTGGCTATTTTAGACGCCTCCAAACAAGTCCCGTATTTAACAGATTTTGATAAGACTGTTAAAAAACACTGTGCATTTTTATAGAGGTTCGGCCAAGCGTACAGGAAGCTTAAAGAAGACGGCAGCCCTTTTAGAATCCGAGTTTATTAAACTAAGAGAAATACATACAGTTCGGTGGCTAATAAGCAAAACAGGCGCTCTAAAGGCAATCATGAGAAACTTGGTTCCTCTCATTGTCAATCTCGAACAATACGCTTCCGACACATCCGTTGATGGGAGTGGCATGGCCAGGGGGATCGTACGTGATTTAAAAACATTCAAATTCGTAAAATCCCTTCATTTTCTTATTGACATTTACAATGAACTTGAGCCGCTGTGTAAAATTGTTCAAAAGAAAGACATTGTGCTATCGCAAATAAAACGTCAAATTCAACTATCTGTCAATACACTTCAGTCCTACATTGGAAATGAAGGAATAAATGTGAAGGCGTTTCTGCAAAAAGTTGACACAAATGGCCGTTATGAGGGAATCAACCTTAAAAATGTAACTCAGGGCGAAATACAGTACCAAGCTTTCCGTCAGTCAATCCTAAAAAATACTTGCCACTACCTTCAAGAAAGGCTAGAGTCCACAAACAACATAGTTGGTTTGAACTGTCACGTACTAGACCCCATGAACCAACCCACTTCAGAAGGCCAAGATCACTTGCTAGTCGACTACGGCAACAAGGAGATAGTGGCGCTTGCTTATCATTTCGGCGTAATAAGCGGAATTGATAGTGACCAGCAAACAACCGAACTCATTTCAGAATGGATCGAGTTTAAATACATACTCCGCGGGCACAGTCAAACCTTAGAGATAAAAGGCTATCTAAAAAAGCTTGATCAATTCCCCTCTCGCTTTGCTTTGTTACGTAAAGTAATTCAAGCGACCGCGTGTGTGGCTGTGTCAACAAGTTCGTGTGAACGGGGATTTAGCTATGTGAATCGCATAAAGAAATAAGCAGCGAATGTCATTGGACAATAAAACATTGGGATGCTTACTGCAAATTGCAGTAAATGGACCACCAATTGCTGAATACAATCCTAGTAAGGCGATTGATGCCTGGTATTTCACATCGCCTGGTCAAAGGCATGTAGCTGGTCACAGCCGAAAACGCAAGTCATTTGACAGTGACAGTGAAAGGGGCGGGCGTTCGTAAGAGACCGTCCGTCACCACACCCCACCCCTCCCGCCCGTGGCGATGTAGTAGGCCTAGACAAACAAAAACTACAAACTAAATCACTATCGGTCGGTAGGCCTACACGTTTTTTCTTCCACGATGCAAAATGTTGATTGTTCGTGTGTTCATTAGGCTATTGTATAACTACGTGAATATCGGCGCAAATAAACAAAAGTGAAATATGAACAAAGTAACGACGTATTTAGGTTAGATTAAATTGTACATAAAGTGAATATCGGCGCAAATAAACATTTAATTGAAATATAAACAAAGTAACGACGTGCTTCGTTAAGCCGAAACAGCCGATCACATCCCTACTTTGACGCGGACGGAGGTCATGGTCATCGGAGGTCGGACCGTCGGAGGATCGACGTAATGCCAGGTAGGCCTAATCAGTTATCAATGTAACATTGGCTTTCTTTATCACACTTATTTGCAATGAACTTTAGCCTTCAAAATGCGTTTCAGGCTATTAAATATGATATTAAGTCGAAAAAAATTTTCGCCTTCGGCGAATTTGCCTCCGGCGGCTGGGGCTTCGCCCCAGACCCCAGCTGCCCCACGAAAGTACTTGGCGAGCGAAAATTCGCGTTGGCGAGTGCGACTTACACAGAATTTTTGAGGGTTGATTGTGACCATGATGAAGAGAAAATACAATGAAACTACAATTGCGAAGAAGCTAGAAATGCTGAAAGAAGTCGACAAAAAGCAACTATCCAAGGGAGATATAGCTAAGAAATTCGGCATACCGGCGTCCACATTGTCGACGATTATAAAAAATCGCGAGAAAATCGAAGATGCAGTGTCTGGTGGACGTTCGCCTTTTAATAAATGACTTCGTACGGCAAAGTATGTGGAACTCGAGGATAAGTTATTTGAATATTTTACTCGTGCTCGCGCGAATAATTTTCCACTATCTGGTCCTGTTTTACAACAGAAGGCAGATAAAATAGCCTTGCAAATGGGAATTGAGGGATTCAGTTGTTCAAGTGGCTGGTTGTGGCGTTTCCAGAAGAGATTTGATATTGTGTCTCTAGCAGTGTGTGGAGAGTCGCAAAAAGTAGACGCCAATGCAATCGAGGCGTGGATGCAAAGTGTAAAGCCGACGCTAGAAAAATATGCGCCCTGTGATATTTACAACATGGATGAAACTGGTATTTTTTTCAACACGTTGCCAAATCGTACGCTAGCGTTACGCGGCGAGAAGTGCCATGGGGGACAAAAGAGTAAAGAAAGACTGACTGCAGCATTGTGTGTAAATATGGACGGCTCTGACAAAATGAAGCCACTGATTGTGGGAAAAAGTGAAAAGCCTAGATGTTTCAAGGGAAAGGAACGCTCAATCGCGGCAATGAGTGCCACTTACACATTCAGTAAGAAAGCGTGGGTGACCACGAAAATTTTTCGCGAGTGGCTGATTGTGTTTCAGCGCAGAATGGCTTGCAAAAACCGCCACGTATTGTTAATGTTGGACAATTGTTCGTCGCATTCTACCGATGGCATGACTCTTCCAAATGTAACTGTGATGTTTCTGCCACCAAACACGACAAGTAAGCTGCAGCCAATAGATCAGGGAATAATAGCTAGCCTTAAAAAGCACTATCGTAGGCGCTTGGTCGACAGCTTGCTTCGACAGCTTGATCGCCCTGACGCTACAGTCGAGACTGTTCAGAGGTGGGACGTCCTTGAGGCCATGAGAAACATAGTCTCGGCTTGGCGTGACGTCACACCGACCACAATTCAAAATTGTTTTAAGAAGGGAGGGTTTAAACCATTGGACGCTGAAAAAGAGGTCACCTTGGTCGAGGAAGAAAATGATGAAGAAGATGTGGAATGGGACAGAATGTTCCAAGCACAGTTTGGCGCCAGCTTCAATGACTACGTGAATGTGGACGAAGACATTGCAACTTCGGCCGTGGAGT
Organism: Sweltsa coloradensis; assembly: GCA_024449915.1. Classification (NCBI taxonomy): domain Eukaryota; kingdom Metazoa; phylum Arthropoda; class Insecta; order Plecoptera; family Chloroperlidae; genus Sweltsa; species Sweltsa coloradensis. The sequence goes on from JAMZAV010019074.1 coordinate 5,931, forward strand.
TAGAGCCTGAAGACCAGCCTTCAAATGAGTCAGATCCAGGGCCATCCAATAGGCCTAGTACCAGCACGCCTATTAGCGACGATGAAGATGAACCCGACGAGATCGAGCGCCCTGCCCCTACCAGGCAAGAAGTCGGCAACGCGCTTGCTGTGTTGGAGGCCTACATCGCGACAAAGGACACCACAGAGCTGACCTTGGAGCAATTTGATGGACTTGCGAAATTCGTTCGGGAGACTTCGAGACAGAAGTTAGTGCAGAGGATGATGGGAGACTTTTTCCAACCTTCAAGTTCGACGTGAGGTATGTGAATTTAAATCCAATCTTTCTTTAACAATGAAATTTATAGCTTTTCCTAGGCCTAGTGCTAACCACGGTTTTTCTTTCAAAGGGAAGAACTTCCTCGGCTAGCCTACCTCTGGGTACACAAGCAAAAAATTTAAATAATTACATATTAATATTCTGTACATAAAACTGAAATTTAGAAAAATGACATACCCCTTCAGCAAATAGAAATGAAAAATTAATTAATAAAATTTGTTGGGTAACACATTTTTAGTATCTAACTTGTGTCGGGTATAACATTTTAGCCTTTTCCTAGCTCCTAGTTTAGCTGTTTTTTATCCCCTAGCAGTTGTAAATCCAAAAAAAAAGGCCTAATAAAAAACCTTTTTAATTTTTTTTTTTTTTTTTTTTTTTTTTTAATTTGCTTAGTTCGAATTTTTTTATTTCAAAATCCCTTTTTTTTGGGCCCCTTCAATTTCAAACTAACAGGTTTTACTGTATGTGGAAAAGCCCAACCACAGTTTAGTTAATTTGGGAAAGAGTTGACGGGTTGGGAAAGCTAAGAACAAAAGGGACCACCTAAGGCTTTGTTTTAAGGGGCAAATCCCCCCTGCTATGCAGTGTCTTCAGAATCCTCGTAGCGTCAAAACTATTCCAATGTTAGAAATTTTTTTTTTGTTTCTGAAATAAACAGATCCAAATTTTCTACTTTTTTTTAATATTTTAAAAAGTTAAAATTTAGAACATCGCAACTCTAAAAAATCTAATTTAATTTTTTATTCACCTAGTTTATTACTCTCATTCTTTACGCCAGTAATTCAAAAGCGAAGTAAAAAAACGTATAATTGACATCCGTGGGTGAAAAAATGATTGTTTAAATTTTGCACCGATATGATGCCTCTGTAGGGGTTTTTTGATAACGCTTATTCTCGTGGAAATTTTGGGGGCGGGTCAAGCAGTAATCGCGCCCCCCATCTACCCTTCTTCGCGACACATACCACAGGCGACAGACGGGTTTTACAAAGCCTAAAGGGCCAAATAACATCTTTGAATCCCATTCCGCCTCATTGATTTTGGTTGGGGAAACTAAAAATCCTTTAACGCTGCTCATTCTTAGTCGCAACAAGTTGTCTTATTGGCATGGGGGACAGTGTTGTGACTTTTAATTTATTTTTTATCTAGATAAAAAAAATTCTCAAAAAAAATTTCACATAAGATAAAAAGAAAAATGTGAAAATTATCTAGATAAAAGATTGAAATAATTATCTCAAAAAAATTTATTTGATAAAAGAAAATAATTTTGAGATTTTGTTTTTGTTCCCCCCCCCCCTCACCCCCCCCCCCCCCAACAACGTTTTCTTGTAAATCGAAATATTTTCGACCCAAAAATTTTGACTTACCCCGGCACCCATTAACTGTAAAATATTTTTTCATTTAAAAAGTTTTGGGTTTTTTTTTTTGCCCTACTTATTGTTTATTAATTTATCGAAAAAAAAAATATTTAAAGCTTAAAAAGTTCAGATAAATAAAACTATTTTATTTAGATAAATCGTATAACAAAAAAAACTTTTTCTAGATAAGATAATAGATGAGGAAATTTTATTTTATAAAAACCCCCGTATTCCCCATTAGCTAACTGGGCTGTAGCCTGGGGGCGAAAGCTCTCAGAGGGGGGCAACGCGCCTTTTTTGCGCTCTCTGAGAGCTCCTTGCAACAAAGCGCCTTTTTTCTAGTATTGACTCAAAAATTTACATAATTTTGGTTTTGTATTTAGCCCACTATTTTTTTTCTAAACTCTCTAACCTTTTCTAAAACCTGATTTCAAAATTTTTCCCCTGCGGCGCTTTTTTTTTGGGGGCTAGCCCCCAAAAACCCCCCCCGGCCCTTGGCCAACAAAGTACAAATTTAAATTTTTGGCCCCTCTGCGGGCGCCCATTTAGGTGGAGGGCCAATACGGGGGCGTTTAAAATATTATTGCCTAGGGAGCCAAATGCTTTAATCCGGCCCGTATTAAGTCAAAACCGGGGTGGGGGTTTTGGGGGTGGTAATCGCGTTCCTGAGATCCGGGGTTCGAATTCTGGTTTGACCTGGGTATTAGGCCTATGTGGCGGTTTTTCATTTTCCTGTAAATTTCTCTCCTTGTCCATAGCACGTGCCAAAAATGTGAGAGTTCAAATAATTTTTTTAAAATTTTAAAAAATAATTCTTTAAATCTTCTTTGTTAATTATACTTTAGTGATTCTCAACCCCCGGTTCGCGACCAATTACCCGGGCCCCCCGACGTTAATCTCCGCCGGGTCAGAAAAAAGGGGTGCTTCTAAACTTATCCGTCAGTCTGCCCCCGTTATTTATTGCGTATTTGTCTCACTCCCTCTGTCAAATTACTTTTATCATTTTTTTTCAAAAAAAAAAATTGCCAGCTTGGGATGCGTTGGGGGCCTTTTGAAATTTGGGTCAACCCCCCTTGCAGGCACGTTGGTGGCTGACGGGGCCTGTTGGCTTTCTCAACCAAAACTACAGACTGCGAAAATTTTCTGCAACGCAGCCCATTATGTGCTACCGTTTATTCAGATAAACTTCACCCACGCTAATGATTTTGTTCTTTTTTTACAATACTTAATTGTATAAATCGGCCCCCACATGAACCACCAATTATTTTTACACATTCATTTAAAACTTGAAATAAACAGAAGGAATAAAAACATTTAAATTATAATTATTTGTGGTGGGTTTTGGGGGGGGGGGGGGGGGGGGGGGAAAAAGGGGGGGGGGGGGACCTTGCTTAAAAGGGATATTTTTATGGCAATATTACAGGGAAAAGATGGCGAATAAAGAAAAATTTAGTGAAAATCGGAGAAAATAAAAAAACGTGTCTACGGGTGATAAATGATCATGGCCTCAGTTATCCTCCCCCGGCTGTAAGAGTATTGAGTGGCTTTTTTAGTCGAATACGACTTAATAATTTGCTAGAAATTCTCGCAAAATGTTTCAACAAATTGCCAAAGTTTTTTTCGATTTTCCCTATTTGATAAAGTGCCCCACAGAAGGGGCCATATTGAATTCCTATTTCTGGGAAGATAGGCCTCATGATCCAGCAACCCTAAATTATTCATTGTTTTTAGTGTTTTTTGGTAACCTACCTCTCGCCTCAACCAAAGATAGGAAATAATAGACTCTTCTTAAAAAAAGGTCACAGATTTATTTATTTATTCGGGGTAAAGCATTCTGAATCAAGAAGGAAAGGAAAACTTCGTTTTTTATTTTGGTTATAAAGGGAATATTGGTTGGGGTATACATTTTGTATATTAAAAACTTGGGAAAGGGTTTTTTCGTTGGGCGTCTATCTGTGAAATTTTTCACTTCTTTGTGTTGTGACTACAGAGAGAAAATTACCAATGTATTATGTATGATTCCGGTCATCGTTACAATTTTTTAATATAATCTTTATCTACATTCTAAATGAAAAACTAATAAAAATTAATTATTTTTGTTTAAAGGGTTTTTATAGTGTTTTAAATTTTTTCCCAACTAGACTATTATACAGCAGACAATGCATGCATTTGTGATTGGAAAATTGCTTTGACTATTATGTAAATTTAAAACTAAACCACTACTTGATGTGTCAATAAAGGGGTCAAAAATTTCAGTGTTGTTTTTTTGTAATGCGTTTTTATTCCGCCTATCCTAGTCAAAAGATCAAGAATGTTGGCAGGTCTAGGTATATTATGACCAATCCACGCGAATCCGGAAATGAGCAATAAAATATTTCGTAAGAATTCTAGATTGTATGTAAACCTTTCTTCTTTCCCTGTTTGGGGCCCTCTTTGATGGAAAAACAGAACAATGAATCAGTTTGAAAGGAACTTGCGGGGGTGCTCAATAGGAAAATTTATCAAAAAATACTTCAGTCGGGATTGCCGATGGGGGGTATCGTTTCGACGATTTAGAGTCTCAAATAGAACCTCACGAGAACCTAAAATTATATTCGAAATTTCATATATTCGTACACGAAAACATAAACTGAAACTTGCCCAAGCTAGGTTTTCGAACCGGGAATGCGGGGTTCGGGGTAACACGTAATATATTGTTCCGTTTGGAATCGCTTTCTATTTTTTGAATAAATAAAAGATCATGATCTCGTCCGGGTTTTTGGATCCTTGTCTTCCCCCCCCCCCCCCTCCCTCCCTCCGCGCTAGGGCCAAGTTGCACGACCGGGTCTTCAACTTGTCCCTTTAAACCCTTGTCGATTGTTCAAACCATAAAAGAAACTATATTCTTTTTACAGAAATGCTTATTTTTATGAATTCTTATTTTTTTTTTTTTCAGTATTTTTTTTAAAAACTTTCTATGTGTAACTTTTGATTTTTTTCTCTACGATAAAAATTAGCCTATTTGTTCACTATAAATCTATTTTTTTATTTCTAATATGATTTTTACCAAATTTTTATCGGGGAAACAAAAATCAAAATTTTGGCTCAAAATTCGCATTTTAAAGAAAGGAAAAAATTTTAAATACAATAAAAAAAACCCTCTCTGTAAAAAAACGTTGGGGGTTTCTATTCTTATTTAAAATGTACAAAAGGGAGGGGTTACCCCAAGACCTAGGATACTGAAAACATTTTAAATAGGTTTTTTCTAGTACAAAACAAAAAAAAACGTGGTAAAAAAACCTGAAAAATAGTGACCAATGGAACGGCGAAGAAATACGTGAAAGGTTCTGACCTTTTGCCCCCAATTTCACTTTTTTTTACACCCCACTTTGCCTCAAAATTAAACAAAGCGTGCCAGGCTGGGATACTTGGGCCTTAATATTTTTTACCGTTCCGTTTTACTTTGATACCCAAAAATAAAAAAATACATTCATTTTAGAGTCACCCACTCGTCATAAACTAACGTTTTCATGGGGGACAGTAAAAAAAACGACAAAGCCAAACCCCCTTGTGGGCCCCGATGAAATTTGACAGTGAAAAATTTAACCATAAAAAGATCAATTTTTTTTTAACAGAAATATAGACAAAATATGGACATCCCAAACCCCCGGACAACGCCAAAATCAAAAAGGGGCTGATTCAGAAAAACTTTAAATTTATTTGTGCCTCGTTTGCTAGGACGGTCAAAAGTCACCGTTTACAAATTCCCAAGACAAAAAACTGATGGACTTAAGCCCCAAATCAGAAAAAAACCCTGACTTTAGGGGGAATCGAACCCTGGACCCTTCTGCTTGGGAAAAGCCGACCTTACCTCAAGCCCAAAACCCAGCCAAAACAAAGCCCAAAGAGCCACACAACAAAAAATGAATGTTTCTTTTTGAAGCCCCCCCACAAAGACCTCGGCTTACCTTGATCTGAGTCTTTCCGGGGGACAACCTGTCAGGGCCCGTCGCAACCCTCCTCCCCAAACCCCTTCGAAGTTACGATGGCCTGAGTCCGACCCCTAAATTATGAAAAAATAACATCTTTATAAATTTTATTGTATTTATGGAATAAAATCGCACGTATTTTTTTAAATGTAAAAAAACTGGGTTTGGCCACACATGCAACATTTTCCAATAGAAATTTTTTTTAAAATTGAACTCTATAAAAAAAATTGGTAAAATAGTGGGGGCCCCCTTACTCGGTTTCAACCCCTGCTGGTTTTTTTATTTTTCAAAAACCTGCTTGTGGTAACATAGCCCAGACTAACCAACCTAATAAAGCAATTTTAAAAATCTCCGCACTCTCAACCGGGGCGGGCGCAGTTCTTTTGGGGATTTTTTATCCGTATCTACCCGAAAGAAACCCCCTATTTTCGGGAATTAAAAACGGGGAAAAATAAATTTCAACGTAGTATTTAAATATAGTTAATACCAAATTTCCAAATTATTAGGATAACATCGTTCCCCAAAATTGATTCCCAAAAAAAACTTTTAATTAAAATGCGCATTATTTTGGCGGTCTTTTTCTGCGACCCCGTAGACATCTGCCGACTGCCCCCCCCATCAGGAGATTACTACGGACCTAAAAAACTCGCCAACACATTCAAAAAAACGATCTTCTTGATATAAAATTAAGAAAACCCCCAAATTTTTAAAAAATAAAAATGGAAATAATTTTGCTAATAACGGTATATTATTCCCCTGCATACCATTAATTTTGGGTTTTCTTTCCGACTTTCCGGTTGGGGGGAAACCCTTTTTTTGTAATATAAGAAGATGATGTTAACGTCGCGGGTTCCTCTACGCGCGACTTATTTGGGTATGGCCTGAAAACGTCCGGTATAAACTTCCCCCGGGTTCTGATGGGTAGGTCTCACTGTGCATGACTCTGCACCGCTTTGCACGAGCACATTTGGTAAAATTTTGGTCCTCAAACAAACAAAAAAAACATCCATCAGGAGTCATTTAAAAACTACAATTTTTTTCCTTTTATGTGGGTGCCGGCCGGTAATAATTTTAGTCTAAAAAATAACACAAAGTCTTAAATTAAACATAAATTTGGGGAGAAATTATAATGTATTTTTTTCCACAAAAAAAATTCCTTTCCTTGTATAATAAAAATAAATTTGTATTTAAGCCCACCCACTCGTCAATAACGGGTTTTACAGTGGGGGACTTAAAAAAAAGGCCTTTAGCCCCGACCAATCGACGAGTGACGTAACCAACCAAAGATCGATATTTTTAAAAAGGAATATAGCAATCAGTGGGATGGACGTGTGAACACCCGCGGGGTTTATCCAAATGAAAAGGCTGATTTAGAAACTTTGAATTTATTTTGTGCCTTTTGCTAGGACGACTCAAAGTCACCGTCTACAAATTCGAACCCCAAAAACTGATGGGCTCAAATCCAAACAGAAGTTTAAAAAATGTGCCTATGAGGACCAGACACCACGACACAAACAAAGTTTTTTCAAGACTTTTGTTTCAAGACATAACACAATCAAAATGTGCAAAGATAAAAAATACAAAAATACCTCCCCCACATTTATTAATTTTTGTCCTTGAATTCGGAACTCTTGAACAAAAAATTGAACCGTCTAATTCAGCTTAACCCTTTCCGGCCCTAAATTTTTTTAAAAATTTATCTGGGTAAAATATTTTTTCTTTTTTCAATTTTTTTTGGGCCCCCAATTTTTTTTTTAAATTTTTTTTTTGGGAATAATAAATTAATAATTTTTTCCCCATTCCAAAAAGGCCAAAATGAATTTTTTTTGAGAAAAAACAAAATACAAATTCTGCAAAAAAGGCTAAAAAAGGGGGGGGAAACGTTTTTTTGCCGGAATGTAAAAAATCTTAGTTTGCTATATTTTTGGATACAAAAAAAAACAAAATAGCAAAAAAAAACTAGCCAATATATGTTTTAGGAAAGTAGGCCCATTTCAAATTTAATTTTTTCTGAAAAAGAAATTTTTATTTAAAATTTCCCAAATTTCCCCCAAAATTTATTAAAAAATTTATGATACAAAAAATAAAAAAAAAAAACTAAAAACAAAGAAAAAATGCAAAAATAACTGTTTGCTTAAAAATTTCCTAATTTTTTTGATTTAATTTGGGCCTGAAAAGGGTTAAAAAGGGCGCGTCAAATCACTTGGAGAGGTCTTCTCCTCCTCGCCTCCTCTCCCTTGTTGTTGTCCTCGACGCCAAACCCCCCCGCCAGAGCTCTCGCGGGGACGAACTCGAGGTTTTTGACGGGGTCGAGGAACGCCTCCAGTGTTCCCGGGAGATCGCGCACGTGTCCATCCTCCGATGCATTTCCCCCCCCGGGGGACGGCATGGCGTCCAGCTGATCTCCGGGAAATCCGGGATAGGGGGGGCCGAGCCTCCCCAAGGATGGAGGGGTTTTCCCATCTGGCGGGGGAAAGGGGAGGATGAAATTTATATACAGTAGACCCCCTTTAAATTTACATCACAAGGACCCTTAAAAAACCTTTAAAAAATTTTTAAAACACAAAATTAAAAAAATTTTTTGCTCAACCATTATCGTTTTTTTTGTAGGGGCTTCATTTTTTTTTTTTTTTAAATTAATAGAAATTTGGATCAACAAGCTTTTCGAATTAACTGTGTACGCACCCCCGCAAAACATATGGGGAGAAACATGCTAAATGCCATATTATCTCAATGTGTGGGGAAAAGACCGAGCTCGTCCTGACTCCTGTAGACCCCCACAAATACGTGGCTTTAGTGTGTTAAACTCTTCTTACATATGCTTTACATACAATATTGAGGGGGCTGATATTTTTTAATTGTCGTAAAAGGATCGCCATTATTCAATTTCCCGAGGACCCCAAAAAAAAAATAAATTTAAAAAAATTAAATTTAAAACATTTTTTATTAACCATTTACCCAAAAAATTTTTTTTTGTAGGGACTACATTAAAATTTTTATTTTGAGTCCCCGGTAAAAAAAACATCGAAGAAGTTTTAATTAACTCTCCGACTCGACGTCGAAAAGAACACAAATTAATTTAGAATTTTTTACACAAAATTTTTAATACTACATACTTTTCACTTTAGTAGAATTTTATATATACTAAAAAAGCGCATTCATTGAAGTGCTTACCTGAGAGTTTTCCTGAGTGTTGAAGCCGCCCGAAAGTTGTTTACCCTTCGTACTCGGCCCTGAGAACAAGACCTTAAAATTTACCTTCTCTCCAAAACAACAATTTAAACCCTTTTAAAAAATCAAAATTTTGGGGGGAAAACTGTTAACTAAACTGTATGTCTAGGGGGTGCCAAACCTAAAAATTTTTAAGCTTGTTTTGTTTGGTTTATTTTGCCCACTTACCCCAAAAAATGTTTCCCCGGGTTGGAAAGTCTAAAAAATTTTTAAAGCAGATAAGGGGGCCTACTTACGTTTTGAGATTGTTTGGACATTGAAAAAAAATAACTGACATGGAGCCCAGAGAAAATATAAAATAAAATCGAGAAGGGAAAAAAATAGACGGGGGGCCTGGAAGAGAAGGAAGGATATCAAGCAGGGGACTCAGATGCGAGGACGGAGCTGGGAGATACGGAAATCAGCGATTTTGGGGGGGTAAAAAGACCCAAAAGTGGAAAAAATTTTGGGTTTTAAAACGCCACGACCCTGCCGAAACGGTAAAAGCAAAAGTTTGATGTATGCTGACGGCTAGATGGTTTGGCATATGAAACGAATGCGGAAGAGAGGATGCCCAGGAAATGAATGAGAAGGATAGAAGGAAAGAAAACGGGGGGGACCACGAAGGATGGAGGAGACCATAAACAAATCCCACATACTGAGGAGAAAGCTGGGACATGTAGCAAGATACGATTGGGGAGGAAGAAAAGTGGAAAATTTGGGTTTCCAAACCCAAGCTGACCCTCAAATAGGAACGGCGATGGATAAATAATGATTATAACTAGTTATTTGCATTTTAAAAGTGTGCAATGTTTGTTAAAATTTAATGTAAATTTTAAATTTTAAAATTAAATTTTTTTTTTAAAAAATAACCAACATATTATAAATTTTTTCCCTGAGAAAAGATAGAAATTACCTTTCAAATCAAATTGGGCCCTTTTGAAAATTGATCTGTTGAAACAAAAAGTTTTGACTGTACCACGTAGCGTGTACCAAGGAAAGGGGGGCCTACCTGAGGGGACTTGAGCTGGAAAGGTTTCGCTGTTGTTACTTTTCGTACTGGTCCGCGTTCTTCTGGCCTGCAAAGGAAATTACGTTTTTGAGCTCCTTGTTGCTGGTTCCCGGGGAGCCGTCGTCCGACATTCCTTAGGGGCGCCCGGGGTTGATGCGGGTGCCCTAGTATGGGGACTTGGAGTTACCCCTGAAACAGCACATATTACGTCATCGCTAGTTTTTTTTTTTACCACTGTTTGTTGTTGTTACTGTTAAAAAAGTATGAAACTTGAACTTTTTCATTTTCAACAGGAAAGATATTAAGGGGAAAAGCACAAAAATTGCGCCACTCTACCTAAGGGATGGTCAGGGGGAAAGTCCATGCGGTCAAAAAAGCCTGGGGGAAGGGTGAGGAAACGGGAAATTCTCACTTGTTTTTTTTTCATCGTTTGGGTTTTCATTGTAATCGTAGCCCCGGGGTCGTCAAGGGGGGGGAGGTGTCTCCAACTGAATTCCCCGAGCTCGCCCTAGTTTCAAGGATGTAACTCCCCTACATACTAGCTGATGTTTTTCGAGATAGACTTTATCCTTTCCTCGCTTTTATGATTCCGGCCATGCTCTGTGCCCAAACCTCGGGCCCAGACAGAGGCAGGGGATCTTACCCTTTAGTTTTTTTACTTAAAAAAAAAAAATTTTTAAAATAATTGATGAGTTTAAACTGATACAGTCTACCACGTTAACACAGATAATTTATTTTGTTTCCTTTTTTATACATTTTTTTTCTAAAAGCATAAACTTCAACTAGCTATTAACGTAACCCTTGTTTCCAAAGCTGAATTTTTCTTTCTATTCCCTGACATTTGAAAAAATTAACCTCTTTCCAATATTTCATTTCCCCAATTCCTCGCTGTGACAAATGAAGCTCGTACAATTTCTACATTTACCTCGTTCCAACCTCCCGTTCTCAGGGCCCAGAAACCCGGCGAACATTTTCCAAAAAGCGGCGTTGACCGGGGTCTAGTTTGTGGTCGCTGCGTGTCGCAGGTATGGTTGTAGAGCGTCGACCGCGGTAGCGACACGCCCCCTGCCGTCTCGTTTCTCCGGGGCCCTTTGTACCTGCCCGACAAAAAAGTGAGAATACAAGAGACCAAAGGGTGTAAAACTAATATTGTGTATATATCAGTGGGCATGAGCTACCTGGAAGACAAGGAAAAAAAAACAAAAAACCTATAGGAGAATACACAGTCAGGGCTAAAACTAGTGATGATATTGGGTCCAAAAAGTTCAAAACCCGTTTGGAACAGGTTTTTAGAGGGTTTTTTTTCAATTTATCCCTTACATGCTGTTTTTTTTGGGAACGCTGTAAAAGCCGGAGTGCTGGGTTCGGCCCCTGCGCTTTGTTTTTCGTACGACTGCAGACAGTCAAATGTCATGTAAAGCCTCGCTTTTCAAGGCCTTCGGTGCTTGGTACAGCTGACGGAGGATAGCTAGCTGGGTACTCATCACGGCTCCGTGGGAAAAACAGCACAAGAAGGTGCGTAGAATTTCCATTTTTGCGGGGGAAATTTTTTTTTTCTTTCCTTTGTTAGTAAAATTGAAAAAATGGAAGCGATTTGAAAAGTCGGAACCCATCGCTAAGAACCGGTATGGAACCTTTTTTCCGGTAAACCCATTCCCTCACACACATGGCCATGATTTACTAGCAAACACCTGCTAGAATATGGGGACGGGTGGGGAATGGAAAACAGGAAGCCATGAGATGATGACATGTCAATGAGGGCATATGAGAAGAAGAGAGAGAGAGAGAAGATAATATGATTTTTATTTACTACAATTCAAAATTAAAAAAGTCCCCCCAACCGGAATCGAACCCCGGTCTCCCCCTTGATGTGGGAGATCCCCGGTTTTGTTCCAGTTGGGGGGGACTTTTTTAAATTTTTAATTTCTGAAATTTTAGTAAAAAAACTTACACCTACGGGTGTTTCCCGATCAACCAAATCGAGAATAAAAAATATGAACAGCACTTTGCTAGTTTTTTAAAATAAGTTTTAAAATAAAGACTTATTTTAAATACAATAAATACACATTAATAAATAATAATACTCGCAACAAAATTTAAAATAAAAAACATGCACATTAGCTCTTGTTTACTACTGATGAGGGTTTGAGTAGGGAAAGGAATCCGTAAAAGTATATACAAAATTTAAATTTCAAATCACGTCTTATGTCGTCAACAAAATGCATTCAAACATTCAAGAATTTGCCTGAAAAAGGGGGGTAAAAAATTGTAAAAAACTAGGGATGCACATGACCCTCGATAACGGAAAAAAATTTTCGAATGAATTTTTCCGAAAAAATCTTCAAACACTATAACCTTCTATTTCCCGAGCTTAGGTAGATTGCCACACCACTGCTATTCCATTCGTGTCGCGTCTGAATCAAAATTTGACATTATCGATCACGGGGACTCCAAAATTTTACACTATTAATGTCAGAAAAAATTGATTTTGACTTTTTGAGTCATTAAATCTAGATCATGCTGGTCAGACAGTAAAAGCGGCAAAGTTTCTTGTGACAGTATTGGTTCAACATTATAAATTAATAACGCGTTCACTTTTTTTTTTTATTGTAAAGAAACCTACTGTACAATGGATTGTGTAATTGTCTGACGGAATCTACAGCTACCAAACTACACAAAACATACCAAAATACAAAATGCAACACCAGCCATGCGTGACAACAATACAATGACAACACTACATCCACGTAACCAACTATGTTTACAGAGAACTTATGAAAAGAATCGTAAAGAACACATTAACGTACCTGATTTGTTGGTAGAAAGAACACATTTATAATTTCTCAATTTCACTAATCGGAAACACAATTGTTATGCCCCATTTAGACGGAACAATGTTAAGTTCAAGTTTGATAAAAGAACAGAAAAAAATAATGATGTGATTAGTAGGCCTACTTTCCCTTATTTGATTCTATTTTGCCCTTGAATTTATGGAATTTTGATTGAATCACTGAACCGTCTAGATGGGGTTTTACTAAGGAAAGAATCATTCGATTCAGCTATACTACATAATTCAAGAAATTAACTACGGGTAGAAATAAGCATCAGAACAATTGGATTCAGGTACTACCAACACAAGGAATCTGTTGTGAACATCTGTTTGCAGTTACGTGACCTTAGGTAGGTAGCCATCTTTATTATTAGTATTTATTTTCAACTGAATGAATTACACTAATACATGCACATTGCTGGTGGCAAGAGTAGAGCAAGGCCCCATAACAACATGTGCCTTACCACCAGTGTACACTAATTTAGTAATATATCCTAAATATATTCCTACTTCAAATGGATTTTAAAAAATGAAAATAACGATACGTATTTCAAATGTGAGTAATTTCTTCAATGATACCTGGGCCCTGGCTGTCATCTACAATTACTTTTTATTTCTCTGCAAGTCCTAAAATGGTAAGTGAGATAACAATGACATTAGAAGCACGAGACCACATTAAAAAAAAACATTTATCATCAACATTCCTTATTACATTAGATGGAAAGGACACAAGAACATTAGTGTTTGCGGACGATGTGTTGAATTGGGGTGAGAGTGCCAGAGAAGTGCAGGAAAAGGCGGACAGATGGAATGAAGTTACTACAGAGTTTGGTCTGAAAATCAATCAGAAAAAGAGTGAATGTTTGCGTATGCAAAAGAAGACAAAGGGCAGGCCTAGAGATCGGGAAAATATTGTACTCCACGGAGAAGTCTTAGAAGAAAAAGAAGAATTTAAATATTTAGGAAGTATATTGACAAATGTTGCAAAAGTAGGTAGGAAAGTGTCATCTAGAGTGCAAAAAGCAGAAGGGTTTGGTGAGAAAGCTACTCTGGAATGAGTTGTTCCCACAAAAATGTAAAATTTTGTTGTACAAGGCATATTTTGTACCTATTCTAACATACGGGGCAGTAACATGGGCAGTGGGAACAAAGGAAGAGAGTCAGTTGGAAGCAGCAGAAATGAAGTTTTTAAGAAGTGTCAAGGGAGTTACAAAGATGGACAAGATAAGAAGTAATGTAATCAGAAAAGAACTGGGACTGGAGAGATTGAGGTTTAAGCTAGGAAGAGAACGTCTAAGATGGTTTGGACATATGAAAAGGATGGGAAGAGATAGGATTCCAAGACGAGAATTTGAAGCGGCAGAGGAGGGGAAAAGAAGAGTAGGAAGGCCAAGAGAGAAATGGGACTGATTCAAGAAGACGTTGGAAAATGGGATGAAGTGTGGGAGCATGTGAAAAGAGTCAAGCTGTGGGAAGACAGAAGAGAGTGGAGTAAATTGGTGGAGAAGAAGGAGTTAGATGATGAGGAAGAAACACTGAGTCTGGCAAGCTTAGTATCTACAGTTTCATGCCGTAGATAATGGTGGAAAACCACCACTCAACCCGACATAGTTGGAACCATGGTGGTATATATCTTTAGGTGATTTCACTTGCGTATCCAGCAATGCTATTTTTGTGGTCGCTTAATGCACGCAGTTCAGACGGACGCCGCCAGGATCGCGACGTGACAGGTGGTAGTCACGTGACGAGAAAGTCGATAAAGAAGTTTTTCCAAACTTCTTTATCGACTCTAATACCTCGAGAGATGGCGGTGTGTTTACACTTTATTGAAGGCCGTGCATTCAGATCCGTAGGCGGAACATTCGAATTTCCGAATTCAAGCCATCTGATTGGTCCCCAAGGCCGCCATCTTGTAAGTTCTACGTCACGTGACTACCACCTGACACGTCGCGCATTCTGTCGGCGACTGTCTGCACTGCGTGCATTAAGCGACCACAAAATTCGGGCAGTGAAATCACCTAAAGATATACCACCATGGTTGGAACTGAGTTATGATGATTATCAGTATCCAAAACACAATATAGGCCTACATTGATGAAAAATTAATAAATGTTTCAGCCAATCACTGTATTTTTTTGCAGAAAAAACAAAATTTATCAAATATAAACAATCAAAATTGTTACGATTACCAATCAAAGTTGATCAGGTATGGTATGGTTATTGAAAACATTAATTAAAATAAACAAATACAAAATTAAAATTGGTAGGTTGAAAGAGGAAGCCTTAGTCTGTTTGTTAACGAAAGTTTGTTATTTCGCCGTGCATCCCAAGAATCGTGTAACAATCCCCACAGCTGCGAACCATCTCTCCGCCACCAAACTCTACATCCGCCGTCACCAATAGAGTACCTGCTTCACTTTGCACGAGAGCTCCATTTCATCTGTAACACCGTCGTCCGTAACCCAATTGAGAGGCCCGTCCCACCAGATCCCGTCTGCGAGTGCGTCGTGTATCGCCGACACCTCTCTCGCTTCCTGCTGTGGGCCACGGTAATGTGAAGCAAAACGTCGGCAAGAATTTGTAGCGCCACAATCATGCAGTTAATTTATCCAAATACGTAAGAATATCTTGAAAACACTTATAACGATATCCAGTAGTATGTTGTAGAACCGCTTAACCAATGAGGGATTAAATGAAATCAAGACATAGAAAATTAAACCTGAAGGAAGAGGTTGCCAAGAAAAAATAATCATCAATCATGCAAATAATTATTCAAAGCATTTAAAAAAATTTGAACAAACTAATGTTATCAATTTAAATATATTTAGAACCGTTTAAAAAACCAACAAGGAAGGTACTAAAATAAAACAAAAAAATGTTATCAAGATAATAGTAGGCTACTCTATCATGCAGTTAAAATATTTTGAATGGTTCAATGATAGCAATATCAGTGAGTCACCAAAACTATAAAAGAACGGAAATAGCCAGAGAAAAAATATTTTGGTAAAAGTAAAAAGAAAGACGTGGAAAACAACGTAGCTGAGAAAATATTTCCAATCATGCAGTTGACATATTCCAAACATAAGATAATAGTTCAAGAAGATTTTAACTTTTATTATTATTTATTAGAGATATTTACAACCGCTTACCAAAACTGTAGAAGAATACAAAACATAAAACCCAACAAGGGATTAAAAGAGATCAAGATGTAAAAAATAACAATTAAAAAAACATTCCAGAAAAAATATTAATGCTGAGTGAAGCGGCTACATATTTCAAGCATGTTACCAAATTTGAAATTAGTATTAAGTAGTAGGTAAAATGTTACCAATTGGTAATCCAATTGCCCATTCAAACTATGAGAAACCCAAGGTAACGGAATCGACAACGGTGTTGACAAGAAAATGTTACTGCCCAATCCCGCAGTTTATTGTTTATGAATTAGTATTACCATGATAAAATACTTTCAGTTAAATCTTACCGGCAATATATTTAGAGCCTCTTATCGAAACTATCGAAGAACCAAATTGATGTAGAAAACCGAATAAAATGTATAAAATTAAATAACATGTAGGGGTAAAGAACGATATGGCCAAGAATCATGTTGGCATAATCAAATGATATTTAATTATTCATGTTAGGCTTACCGTATAGCTTCAGAAGTAAGTATAAAAACTGTAACAATCAACAATTTAAAAAATAACAATAATAAAGTAAAGATGTTGAGGAAAACTAATCAATGTTCAATTCTCAACAGTTTGTCAAAGTACGCATCCGCAAACAGATGAGCACAATACGATGTGAGAGCTAACACAAAGTACTAGTAATACCATTCCAATGTAGACGGTTCCGACTCAAGCGTCCGGCCAGCA